>DWAJ01005700.1:0-11209 GCA_018238005.1 Eurema mandarina | reverse complement strand
ATGTACGATACGAAGACTGTCAGCTTCGTCGGTCGCGTACGCACAATATTGAGACCCGACTTGAGTGAATGTTATCTCGGTGTTAGTTTAAACACCTTGCAATTTTATTAGGCACATAAGGGAACATATGCACGTAGATAAAACGCATAATCTCGTAAGGTCTATTTCCATTTTACGAGTACGGCGTAGGTATCGCGGGCAGAGTCGTAAACATGCGTTGTTTACGAGGGCCTACCTGTACAAACGACCCGACTCCAAGTGATGCATTCACGTATTATCAACGCCGATCTCATAAAATAATCAAAACGTATCACTCTACGACCAATTTTTCCTCGTATCAACCGCGTTTGTCTCGTTACATCCATAAGAAATGTATTGCGCTACTTGTGAATATTTTTCACAATGAATTAATTATATTTTACTTAACTTAGTTGCAAAAGGAAAGTAAAACAAGGATTTGGTAATTTTTAAGATTTCATGAGTAAGAAAACAATTATAAATGTCTAAAGTATCAAGTAGATTTCCAAATAATCATTTTGGCACAAAAATAAAAACATAGATAAGGATGTGTATCTTTTCCAAGTTGTGGGTCTCGCGGAAGCGTCGCGTACAATTTCTATGACCCTTTTGGATGTCAGCGAAACATCCAATTAAAATTAATATGCAGCTCTATAACTCATGGCCTGGAAAAAGCTATTCGCAAGAACCGAGCTCATTCAACACTTGAATTATGCATTAAAATAATAATAAAACACAAAAAGATACGTTGCATGTTATTATAAAAGTAAGATGAGATCTAATAAAGTGCCGTTCTACCGGTGTGTGTTTTATCATTTTATGAACACTGCTTTTTAATTTTTAGTTTTCTTTCTCAACATCAGATGGTACTTAACGAGTACACAATATGGAGTAGGTATTTAAATATTAATTTAAATAAAGTCAATAAATATATTTGGAGAAATTCTATTAAATCATTGTTAAAATAAACGATTTAAGATTAGGTCCTTTTAGACATTGTCCGTCCATAAATTGATGACACGAACCGGCTCATAGAAATCTACCGTATTTCTAAATTTCAGCGCATGATTTTGACAAATTTATGACTTCAGAGTTCCTAAGCCGTCCACGTTCATAAAATACCCAGAGATGTGATAATTTAACGAAGGCTGACTTTCCCAAGTTGTAAAAACCTTTGTTCAGTTTTTGAATGTTTAACGTGCATTGTGGCATATTTAACCTAATGGGGAAGCGAAAAATTACAAAGAAAAAAGGGTCAAAATATTCAGTACGCATTCTGAATATTTCGACCCTTTATCACCTCAGCCCATGCAAACAAGGAAAAACGCAAGCTTTAATTGCGTTTTGCTTGAACAAAGAATATAAAGAGGTCGTGGCGTACGACTTGTATTTCATACTCGTAGGTTTATACAAAAGGCTACATTTAAACGTCTCCATTCTTTAACTTCTTGACTAAAATATACTAGAAAATCTTTATAGTAATGGGTTGTTTGTCAGGAATAAGAAATGGAGCATAATAAGGTATTTAGGTAAATAAAACTCATATAACCATATTGTTTAACATCCTGCTGGGAACATGGTCGCCCTTTTAACGAAACAGCGTGCAAGGCTCTGATTTTCTTGGACAAATGCTTTCATTTATTCATGCATGTAGGCCGTGTAGAATTTCGGCCAGACTACAAGTCAACACAAACCCTACAGTACTATCACAATTTCCATCTCCATGTAACAGTCCAAAATTAACATGACATGGAACTTTGAAATACTAAACCAAGTATGTCTTAGATTATTATTATGTACGCTAACGCACGGAGTTGGTTGGTTTTTGTAAAAAATCTTAACTATACTAAATACATACACATACAATTTATCATTAAGCTTTTATTTATTTCGAACAAAATAAAAAGAATAGTCAGCGTATTGACTAGCCGTCAGCTGGAAATCGTAGCTGTACGCAACAATAAGGGAGACAGGATTCATCAGAAGTATCAAAACTATAAGATTAGTTTCATTTATATTTAATATGAATACTCTTGAATATTATGCAAGTAGCTCTAGAAACTTCTCAACTTCAACTTCAAATTTTAATATTGTCCCTTTTGCAAACGCTCTCTAAAACTATTTGAACTATTTTGCATGCGTGACAACTTTCTCAATTGTCTAGTGACAGAGGTAACTTTTTGTATTAGGTACGTCGGTATATTTGGAGTCGCATACAGCACGCCTGGGAGCTTTCGAAACTTTGTAGGAAAGGCAGTTTTATGGGCCTGTCGAGTCCACGCCTAATTAGCGAACCAAACCACGTTATTTAAAGAATTAATTAACACGCCACGAGAATCACCTCCGCACTGCACCTAGTAAAATTTTATATTACTGCATCTATAAATTGAAAATATACTTCAGCAAAATCAGACCGTAACTTTATATATAATGTACATGCCCGAGTTCGGTGTTGTAGATTAAACCTAGAAGTAGTAAGATTTTACAATCTTGATACAATAATAAAAAAATTTTACCTACTTAGAGTCTGAAAACTTAGTAAAGATTGTCAGTTCGCTCGTTCGACTACATAAGACTCTGTATTTCTTTAAAATATTAAACTATACACGTATATAAGAACACATTTGTATAAATCATAGATCTATAAAAATAGTAATCTTTTCTTTTGCGTAAATCAAGCAACTTATACAGATCCTTGTTTTGTTACAAGTATAGGCACTCGAGTCTGAACATCGTAAGCCGATCAGACTAAGCCTTAATAACTATTTCTAGATCTCGCATTCAGGCAAATCGGACAGAGAGAAAATAAAGCTAAGTTTTCACCTCAACCTCACGGAACTCATACTCACAAATTTTGAATGAGACCGGCACTTACGGACCGAACTAAACTATTCATGCAACGAGCATCCTTTACCGCAGTCGGACGCTATATTTTCTACGTTCTAGAATATGAGGCGAATTATTTATATGAGAACGAGATTAATAGTGATATGCTTGATATAAATCATACGGGACATAATATGAGTTCAATTTACGTTTTAGCGCAATGCGTACTGCGTTCAATACTCTCTCTTTTTGAATTATATTATACAGTGTGAATGTTTATAGTATTGTTTCGATATTTAAGATATATATTAAGAAAGAATAATTAAATGCCTAAAACTTTAAACGTATAAAATACTTGTTTATACGTCAAGGTATTATGTTAAAAAAAAAACAAGATATAGTCTTCGTCGTAGATGGAGTCGTAGATGATATAGGCTAATTTTGTCGCTCGCACTACAGACATATATTTCTTTTAGCCTTATTATTGGCTTATAGCATGGATAAATAACGAATGAAACGCTGTTCAAATTTAAGTACAACTTAAACCGGTCTAATTTGTCCAGTTCGCAAAACTAGACTGAGCGTGCTTAAATTTGATTTGCGTATGAGTAATTAGCCGTTAGTTACTAGAGTACTTAAAAATTTGTCTCACCCGTGAATGTGGCGCTTCTGGTGCGATCGGCTAGGTTGGGGCGGGCCGCGCCGCCGCCCGCATGCTATCAGCTGGCCGCTGCAGCCATCTTGCCCGCGGATGCCTCCACTCACCTCCCTGCGCCTGCGCACAAAACAACATTAATACTTCACAAATAACGTAAGACACAGTAGACAAATAAGACACAGTAGTTTAGAAATTCTTAAAAGCTCCTAGACTAAGGCTGAAGAGATATAAGGAGCCTTATATATTAATTGACAATGAACTGACATTAACAGACAATATATTTACCGTGATTAGATAATTAAAAAAGATGTACCTCTCGTTTCAGTGTCAGTCAGTCGCGACTGTGAATTAGTAATTTGAGAGTCTATAATAGCACTCTTCGAAATCACAGAAATTTTATGCAAAAAATTTGAATCTAGCCTAAGATCAGCCCGTTCGTAATAAACTAAAGAGAAATAAGCAAATATATCTGTTCAAGAAACAAAAAACGTCCCACTGAGGTAAAATATTTGTAGGTATATAACATAATATTGTTTGAACGGATTTAGTTAGATAGTTGAGGTTTAAGCTCGTGTATAGCATGTCGTTTGTAAATAGTCCTACGACCAATTGGGCGGTATTTTAAAAGTGTGCAAAATGACACAAATAGCACACAGTTGCTGCAGTTAGCTGGCATTCGTGCCCAGACTAACAACCATTACTATTGTAAGCATTCTGTATTGAAAATATCGAAAACCGCAATAACGTTTTCGATTCCTGCGAATATGATTTTTAATGCATTTATATTTTCCGCTCTATTAACACTTTCAATGTGAACAACGTTTTAATTGATTGCAGTGGTTAATTGATAAAGCAATATAACAACTACTATTGCGAATTATTTTATGTATATATTTCCTGTATTAACCTATTTTCCATGAATCGAGAAACCCCAAAGAGTAACAGTTATTAATAGGTACTCAATATATGAAAAAATAACATAAAAAAAATTTGATTAAAATTGTTTTTGTTATAAATATTATTATATAACTGATTTGGATAAAAAAATTTCAAAAGTAGACTTACGTACTTATACTTACTCAAAATAACATTTTTATTTTTAAACTACCGCCTCTATTCTCGCCCAGTTTGTAAATAATTTTTTTTTTCAACTTTCTTATATTTTTACGCTTTGAAGTTGGCACGAAAAGCCTTAATGATATACCTTAAGCTTAAGGAAAATCTTAATTTAAAGTATAATTAATTTACAAAAGAAAACGTTTCAAACATTCAAAGGAACGTACAAATGTATCTTTTACCCTGGGAAGAACTACAAATAACTCAGGGGATAATGTGATGTCCGCCATTTTGTAGTCAGAAGGCCGAATCATTTATCATACATATTGTAAATAACGGGGTGATATATCGCAGGTTCTTCGAGCTTCTATTATGTTCTTCCAGTTCACAATTCTACATTCATTTCTTACTAAAGCCCCGAGACTAGAACTTTATAAATGAAGTATGTATGTAATGCAAAAAATATGATACAGTAGTTTTGTTAATTGAAAAGTTTTTAAATTTTTGTTTTATTAAAATATAATTTTTTGAAAAGTAAATTTATAATTTTCTAATTTTTGTTTACAATGCATCTCAACACGATACCGCAATATCTATCATAGAGAGAATTATATTTTGAGAATAATATCTATTTCTCAAATATCGGGTTAACACAAACTACAGTTTATAGACATATTTTTAACATATCTCCTCTGCTACCCTCGCAAGTGAAAACGCCGACAGAATCGCGTTTAATACAATCATCAAGCTTCCCAAGCACTCAGGACGTATAATGAATACATAGCAGCGCTCCAAATGTTCAAAACTGCTTTAAAAATCGGGAGAGCATTTTAAATTTCCGACATGTCATCCGTTCGGCGAGTGTCACTCGCGAAACATTTGCCATTTATTTCTGTACCGACGTACCGACTGCTTGTGACGTAAACTCATTCCCGAAATGTTTTCGTTGTTCAGCGGAACTTTGTCGACACAGATACGCAACGATACGAGTGACATTCTGCTATCAACAAACCCAAGCATTCCATTTTTTATCGACAGCACCGGCTTGCCCTTTGAAATTACTTCATCTAAACGACGATGATATCTATATACCTATGTACTGAACATTTATAAATCTGAACTCATCAGCTGACGTCTGAGACAGCGGATCGGAAAATAATTTTCAGCATAATAGTCAAATCAATAAGATACGCTTTTGGCTATTTCACCTTAAACTAAGTACGTAATGCAATGCTTCAGAACAAAATCTATTAAGAGACCTTATGAATTTTTATAAAGATTTACCATTTAGTATTATTTTATGATAATATAGGACGGCATCACAGCAATAATATGAACGCAAGTCTTTTTGCAAAGAAATTGTATAAACTACCTGACAACGATGCAGTGACGAAAGATAGCATTGAGTATTCTTCGACGGTTGCAAGGCTTCCGAGAACGGCGCAAAATGTTAGTTCATATACGATCAATTCAAAACTTTTGCTCGTTATTTTGTTAGCCTTGGGTGCGACTGAAAAGAGTTCAATACATCTTTAAGCTTCATCTCCTAACTCACGATCGATACTGAGTATAACAACCTATTGAATTATTCTGTACGTACTAATGTTTTAGAACATTCAAACAAACAAGACTCGCGTTGTTCTAATCTTTAACAACCGAAAGTAAACACATATCTTTAAAACTCTTTCTTGCATATATAACCGGAATAATACAAAACAGAAAGGCATTATATTTTATAATTTGTAGCTCAATTGTATTCTTTCGTCGCAGAATTTCGAGTTCGCAAACTGTGATACACTAAAGAATAAACATTGCTGTTTGGGGCAAAATCGAAAAATATTTGTTTGTTTTCGTTTATTACACGGCTATAAAGGTTTTTTATGTTAAACGATATAAAGGTACATTTGCCATTGACGACTTTTTGTAGGTTCGTGAGCTGTGTTCAATGTGCCGTAAATGTACCTAAGCATCGCTTCGATGAACGTCTTGTGATTATTATGTGTTTAATAATTAAGATATTTTGTGCAGAAAGAAAACTGATTTAGATATGACTTATTATTTTTTAATTTTTAGAATCTGGCTGTGATTTGTACTACGTACTTAATATTATAAAATAAAATGAATTCTACATAAAATGTACGTATGCCAATTAAATTGTGAAGTAGATACCAATATAAAATCGTTCAAATATGCGGAACGAAAAATATATGTGCAGGTCTTTGAGTAAAAATGCAGTTCAAACTGTAAACTCATTGAACTAAATAATTAATAAAATTTCAACGTCTTTTTTCTTCGCCGTCGCCGAACAAAAACATGAAAACAAGTTTAATTAAAACTCAGTTATGGAGCTTTCACGCATGACCGCCGTTGTCACAGAAAATTAATGTACATCTTACAAAATGTTCAACTTTGCATAATATGCAAGTTGTTACTGTAATATAGGTCTACATCTTCATATATCTACCTATACCTCCATATGGATTTATGTAGGAACTAAGTATACCAATATGAACCACCACATTTATAATATGTATTTTATTAAGCATCACATATACTTCCCAACGACAACACTAGTATAAGAAACTCAGATTTGCTCGAACACATGACTCAAGAACGGATGTACCGATTTTTTATAATTTTAATAATAACCCCAATAGCAATAGTAAGGTACGTCTTGTTTATAAAATAATTCACTATTAAAATATTAGTCTGGAGCGTGTGCTGAGAAATAATCATTTTCGCCTCGAAGAAAGAAATACTGCTCACTCTAAATAAGTACTTGATCGTTTTCATCTATTAGGTACTTGTAAGACCGTCGCTCGGAAAGGCTCAAGCCGCTACTTTTCTCAATGAAATGTTTAGAAATACTCGACATCGCTTGATTATTTTATTTCGAAGGATCATTTTTACACAATCGATTTTCTGCACAGTTTACTTTTTCAGAAAAAAATATTCAAGCAATAAGGCTTATCCTTTATGCTTATAAAATTTACTGATTATTAACTTAATTATTATTGTAAAAACAATGAAACACTATTTATTTGGCATAGCCTGAAAACAATATGTATGCTAAAATCACTTGAGGTACGCTCAATGCCGAGAAACGGAACCTACCAACACACTGGGGATTTAAATTGAAGTTTAAACTTTTCAAAGGTTTATTTATATTATAAGAAAATTTTGAATTTGATTTTGTTGTTTCAAGGAAACTCAATCGCCTTTCGGTTACGCTAAAATAAATTGTGGTAATACGTAGGCTACGTACGTAGCAGACATTGTTTTTTTGACACCTGAAATATTTTGCTCACGCTAATATAAAAAAGTTACTCCCACCGACTACATCCGCCGACATCATAATAATATGCATAGCCTAAAAATGTTACCAAACATAACGAAGGAAATAACGCACCCCGCCATCTGCCAACAGCATTATAACTAGAAAGCATCTACAGGCATTTCCACAATGATAAAATAAACAGTGCTATTGGCGAAGCAAGAGCACGATACAAAATCATCACGACGTAGCAAGCCCTTTTAAATTAATAGATACATTTATGCAATTGGAGAACCTGTATTTGTATTTGAATTTGAAAAAGAGATGCCTGAGAAATTTTCGCAATATGAAACATATGATAGGTATTCCGTGCGAACCGAAATGACAATAAAGATGAGAACAGTATATTTATTGTATCAATATCGTATTGTAATCAATAAGAAACTTCAAAATATTTACTGTTGTATTTAAAAGGTTATATTATGAAGATTTTGAAGAAGAAAAGAGGAGCATACAAGCTGAAGAATTTTCAAGCAGTACAAAAAATACAGAAATTTTTTGTACTGCTTGAAAGCGTCACAGTTCGTAACGTTGTTCCTACTTCTGTCTGATTAGCATAATCAAGGAAACGGAAGACGTGGAACTGTGCACACAGAATAAGTTAAGATATTTTGGTCGTTAGGGAAAAAAATAACTGTTGTTCGTTGACTATGAATACATTTGGTACCTACCTACATACCTACAAGGTGCCTAAAAATATATAAAAAGCCTATTTCAAAATTAATATAGATAATTAAAAATAAAAATGAGTAAACTTAATATAAAGCCTATCGAAAAGGCTGTTTTAGATTACCTTCTTAGTTTAAAAGACATTTCATAAAACCTGGCTTAAATATTATACAGCCGTATTATAAGTCTTTGATATGGTCCAAAGAAAAATAACATAAGAGAATAAATAATAGATAATGGAAAAAATAGCATGCTGACGTCCGCGACGAATTGCCTTAATTAAGCATCATCAGCAATCTTGCACAAAATGTCATATTTTACATATAAATATATGGTACTGAAGTCCACTAGTTACGCATGACGCTATGATGTGATAACAAGATCGAAACCTATTTCTATTTCTTATTGGAAAGGAATCTTAATTTTCATATATATTTTGTATATATAATTTAACAGTTCTCTGTTAATTATCTCTTGTAAATTATGTAATTATGCTTCAAGAAGCACGACACCTGTTACGTTAATAATAAAAGTAGGTATATAGCTCTTTTTACCAGAATTAATTTTATATTAAATAAGGAATCCTCAATAAACTCTAACATGTGCATGAAAATGAAATTAGAAATATTCTCTTTGATCAAAGACAACAGCGCACGTGCGCGACCCTATCCCCTCCGGGTAGAGGTTAAAATACATTGCGTCTCCCACTAGTCATAATTCATTCCGTTTCATTCCCTTTGATAAACCGCCGGCTGAAAGAAGAACGCCAGCTCGTGTTATTGCTTGGCATGTATGTGACACACGTAACGCACCAACTTACACATGAATTCACGGTCGCCACTTCACATCGCGCCACAATCGCCGGTCCCGGGAAATGTTTCACTGAGCTACAGACCACAGGCACAAACACTAGTCGATATAACGGGCGGAGTATAACGCGTAGCGTGGTAGGCTGGGCAGCGGGGCTCGCGGCTCGGGGCGGCGTGCTGCGTTACGCGGGCCGGTTGTCACACGGAACAGTGCGGTCGGTGCGGAACTAGCACTCCTACGGTCCAGCGCTGACAAACGACAGCCTCCGTCGCAATGACGAAACGGCCGGGTACGCGCGCGCGCCCTGCGACGCAGCCTCCCGACCCTCTCCGATCGGCCGCGACATCTCCCGACGGAGGGGTGAACAAACCCATCATGTTTCTCCTTCTAACACAGTGACGAGGTTAAAAAGGATTTAGACTTTCGCACAGCGTTTCACGGTTCGATCGTGCACAAACTCTGAACGCTTTGAACCTAAACATTGCTTTACTGTTGTCTGGAAAACTCCAAGTCCCTGTAAATCACTATAGTTTATTTTGCAGTGAGTCTTTATTTTAGGTCAAACAATATATCGATAATAAAATACGGCCAGCCTGCATTATTTTAATCAGATCGGCCAGCTCTAGCTTTAATATTATTTTATCTTAATAGGGCCTGTACTGAAACCAACATATACAAATAAATTACTTTTCTACTTTAGGTTATAAATGCGGCACAATAATAACATCAAAACAGGAAAGATTCGGCTCCAAAATGTATTTTTATAAAAACATTTGTTAAAACGTTATGAAATTTTGGTAATCACGCACTTTATAAGCGACAAAACGGTCGAGGTTGATCGAAAACGATTAAAATGCTACAATTTGATATTCCTGGGAACACGGCAGATGACGGACCGAAATATCTCACTCCTATATAGACGAACCGTTATCTACTAGAGATATTTAAACGCATCGTCACTCATTTCCACGAAACTTAATCCAATTAAGCTAGAAATATTTGTCTACCAATAAATAGCAAAACGAGATAGTATATTTATTTCCTACGTTAATACGTGATTAAAGGTATTTTACTATATATTGAGTTAAAAATAAGTTTTGCGTACCTATATCTAAAAATATATAAAACAATATTATCATCTCATTGGGACATCACATGACCACATACCTAGTGTATAATGTATATGTACTATGTGATAGAATAAGAGCTTTATTCTATAAATACATTTATAGAATAATTTTCTAAGTCTGTCTGTACCTACCTACCTATGTGAGTTAAGATCATTAAATTTACGCAACGAATTTTAATTCAATTTTTAATGGAGTGATTCAAAAGGTTTTTTTCAAGGGGGAAAAGCAATAGCAAAGTGCGCAGAACTACCAATTATATATCTGCTACATATTAAAATTATTGTGATTTTTCATTAACAAATTACCCACATTTTAAGAGTAGGTACTTCCATTAAATCGTAAAGCTTAGAAAACTCTCAGTTACCGAGTTGTTCCACGGCCTTACAAATTTCTCTAGCAATCAAAGAAATAAACAATACTTTAGCACGTAAAATATTATTATTTTAGACTCGACGCGCCCTGCGGGTCTACCCGCGTAGTTTACAGTTAACAAACCTTCAGGCAAATAGTAGTTTTTTTTTGCGGAAAATGCCTAATAAATAATCTAGCAACCTTTGGTATTTATAATATTAGTATTATTTTATTGAGCACGTTACAAACTAAGAAGAATTCTTATAAACTGTGACATTGTGTGTTAATACATAGGTAGGTACTCTTCATTACATAGTATAAAACAAAGTCGCTTTATTCTGCCCGTTCCCATTTACG
>DWAJ01005699.1:0-11210 GCA_018238005.1 Eurema mandarina | reverse complement strand
CAATTTTTTTTTACTAATCTGATCCTGTATCCTTAACGGGCGGCCTTATATATGGGCCTCATGTTTTGTGGAGGTACTTAACCGGGTACAAGGTATCCCCCTACATATTAATCTGACGCGCCTCTCAGTCCCGGAATCCCCTCTTGGGCTCCATAGCTACAAGGCAAATGGAGGGAGCTGCGGAACGTGTTATAGCAAATGACAGTAAAAGGATTTCTCCTGTCAAACAAAGCACAATTCCTAATAGCATCAGGTACGTAGGTAGGAAGGTAGTGGTATAGTATTAGGTTGAAATAAGTGTTTCAATGGCCCAATTATATTTTTTGTGTAGATCTGATACCATGAAAGTATCTAGTATATCATCCAGATTAATTGTCGCAAATGCCTACCAGACAAGCTCGCCTATCCATTATATTCAAGCATGTCTTTATTTCAGACGTTGCTCATAATTTGCAAACGGCGCAATATTTCTAGCAAGTTACATCTGGCAATTAACCAACCATTCGTATAGGTGCAAGCCAGCTTTTCTCATTTTTCTGACAATAATGTTCAACTGAATAAACTTAATTTGTATTAAACGGATTTTTTATAATATTGAGAACTAAGAATGTTTTAAGGAACAATACTGCCTACTTTGTTAAGGTTATCTAGTGCATAGTAATTTTGTGAGGATAGAAACAAATGAGCAAACAATTCAAAACACTTGATTCATAATTTACAGTACTTTTCAAAATATTTTATTAGCACAATTCATTCAATAACACCAAGATTATAACATTCTCTAACACGAAACCTAAAATAAAATACAATTTCACCTATTTGTAGTAATTATTAGTTCACTTACCAATGTATATTTCATTCAAACATCATTTTGACTATGAGGTATACATAAAAATATTTTGAATATATTTCACATAGTAAGTCGTCAGAAATGTTAAATTTATTATAATATATTATTATAGTTTTATATAATACGACAGTGTGCCGTCGTGAAGCTTCTGCGTTCCTAATTAAGTATCTTGTTCGCTCATTTTTATGATCGTCAGAGGTAAATAAAACACACTAACAATTAAGTAGAAACAAAATAATATGGAATGTACAAATCATGTTTATTAACTGATACCTGGCAATACATTGTTTGTGACTTGCCTTATTATTTCGGATACAACAGCCGTACAATTATACGCGCGATACAAATAGAAAGGATGAGTACAACACTATAACACTTAAAGCTGGAATAGCATGTACACATAAGCCAGGTTCAACCTTAAACTCTCATGAAGTGGTACATGGTACCTTGCAGGTTCAACGGTTCATAAATTATATTAATATAACTCGTTTGGACTTAAATTTCTACTCTAACTGTACATTAGTTTCGCCTTAACGCTAAAATAATCTAAAAATTGATATCGTCTGTAACTGTTCGTTCGCGATGGGTGGTCACGCAAATAAACTGATATGTGTCGGAGAATCAGTCGCGAAGTAAACCGGTTAGGGGAGGGTAGGCAAATAAATTAAGAATAAATAATTTCGTCGTCGCTCGGTAGCGTCATGATTACATTGCAATTGTAAATTGAAATAATTATTTAATTATTATTTATTATACAGAGTCGCGTCTCGGGGCGCGACGCGACCGCAGCATCGGGGCCGCGCCGGGCCGGAGGGTGCGATACAAAATAGAATTCAATTTGGGGTAAATAGTAGATAGTAGATAGGTAATAGATAGGTTCTATACAGAGCGGGTGCCTCGGGGCGCTACGCGGCGCTGCGAGCGACGATGTGTGCGAGTTGGTACTGAGCAGGCGTAGCGCTCGAGGCACGGCTTGGAGTGTGGCAGATTTACTGTTTCGTGTATAGATAGATGGCGACGATGAGACCGTAGAGACCCAATACTTCGGCGAAAATGAGGATAAGAATCATTCCGACGAATAGCCTGGGTTGTTGGGCAGTACCGCGGACACCGGCATCACCCACGATGCCTATGGCGAACCCAGCGGCCAGACCGGAGAAACCTACAGCGAGACCAGCGCCCAAGTGGATGAATCCTCTGAAATACAAATAAATATTCATCAGTTACTTTGGTAATTCTATTGTCCTACTATTCTTAGGAATACCTTGAGAAACAGATATTAAAAGCAGTTATATTTTGTGTTTATGTTAGTAATAGAACTGAAGACTAATTAAAAATTACTTAATACAATTTGATGGTTTCTTTCAATATTAAGGACAAGTTTGTGGCTGTTGTCTCATAGCAAAAAAATACAAAATCTATTAATACATACTATACAAAATACTTTTGAATTTGAAGTATTATATTGCAGCATTATTATCATGTTATGTAAAGCAAAATCAGAATGAATTTAGATAAAACCCTATCAGCGAGCACTATCAATGGATTGATTGAGCCCAAAATCTGATTACTGTGACACTTAGACAGGTTAACATATTTTAGTAACTGAAAGTTATTAAAGTAAATATTTATATGTACAAAATAATATGAAAATTCTCAACACTTCTCTATAAAAATAATTGATCATTAAATAATATTATCACAGAACAAGTTCTTGCTAAATTGCTAATTTTTTCTCATTGCATGTTTGTTATAACCTTCAAGGTGCAATTGTCCTATCAAGGTGAGTAATTCTGTAATATAAGTAAGACACAATAAACTTAAATTGTATAAACAGCTTCAGGCTGCTTGTGGTTGATTTTGCAAACCTGACACATATAATTACTAGTAAAAACAACTTTACTACTTTACTTTAGTCTCTATATTGTTGATATAATTTCAAAAAGTAATTAATAATTGTAGTAATAATGTTGTATTGATTTTGTTTCATTATTACACCATAATTAGTTACTGTCAAATACATGCCTCATGCAGGCAACAATAGTTAATCCTTGTTAGACTTAATCCCTAGGATCAATCAAAATTTGTTAATTTCAAAATAATCTTATCTTCAAACCATGTAATTACATCGCTGCCTTTTGTTATAAACATTTAATACATTAATTCATATTGTCACATTGTTAAATTGGTTAACAATGATGGGAATTAACATACCTGAAGAGGGTGTAAGTCGCTGGGGGTTCCAGGGAACCAGCGATAAGGACAGCCACTACCAGCCCGTAGATGGCAATGATACCCGCCATGACAACGGGAATGATGGACTTCATGATCAGCTCGGGTCTCATCACCGACATGGCGGCAATACCCGTGCCTGACTTGGCTGTTCCATAGGCAGCTCCCAGCGCTGGAATGTGAAATGTTTTATATTAATTACACAATAATATGTTAAATAATATTAAAAATTATGTTTAAGTGATGATTATTTGTTTAAAAATCTGTCCTCATTGATGAAACATTGAATTCTTCACTATTTTAATGTCAAATTATGAAATCTTTCTTCGACTTTTCAATTAAAATGTTATATTTGAATCTCTTATCAAGATATAAGAGGTTGTTCACCCAATTGTTAAGATTGAGGTCAGCTAGCCTCAATTCTTTCATTTATATAACACCTTCCATTTTCACACTTTTTATATTAAAATAATTCTTGTTTCATCTTTTCTTAAACTAGCCTGTATCAACTATTACTCATTGTGCAATGTTTAGCAACTTAACTTTCAATCTAGATAAAAGTGAACAATTGTAACATGAAAAATAAATATTTCATGAAGTGAGAGTACAACTTCAATGATTAAAATAAAAAGAACTTTAAAAAACTTTGTAAAAGATTACTACTCTTTTAAATTTAAAAGGGGAATCCCTAAGTAAATATGGGATTGGTAGTTCAAGTAATCTACTGTCAGGTGTTAGTGACAAATCATGTGACAGCTGGAAAATTTTACTATACATTTGACTACATGATATTTTGTATCAAAAACCCAATCTGATGAGTATTATGACTTACTAAATATTCAAGTATTAAGAAAAACTTTGATACAAGGAAACATACATAATATAGTCACATGATTGATAATCTTCTATATCATTGTTAGTTTAGTGTTTCATTCATGTTGTAAAATATTTCAAGCTAGGCTACCAGCATAATGTCATGTGCCTTTACATGTGACATAATATGATATCCTTGGATGATAAGGATGTACTTGTTTGACATATAATTAGCATATAGACCAATATCATTGTATGTGAGAAATTTAATGATGCCAAGATTACTTAACAGCAAATTGTTTTAAAATGATTCAAATATTTAACATTCAATCATACACAAAGCTTTAAAAAAAAGCTGTTACCCAAAATCTACAAATCCTTATTTTTGATCATTCATTTTTATGAAATAGGTGATATAAATAGGCTTTAGATGAACCATTACTAGTAAAAGATCATTGAGGTTTCTTTAAAGGAAGTTGGTTTGGTTAAGTACCATGACCAATCACATGACTAAGTTATCAATCATGTGATCAAGCAAACTGCTTCATTTGCCGGTTATCCTTTCGGCTTTACGATTCAATGAATCGATTTAAATGACCATTTTAGCCTGATCAAGATCTGTGTTCTAGTTTTGATAGCTCAATGAGAATTTTAGTCATTTTAATATATTATTTCATTATATTTTATAATTCATTGTCAGTTTTCGTATTAACAACAATCGCTAAAGGTATATTGTGGATTCCCCGAATTATGCCACACAGGACTTACGTTAAAAGCAATGCTACCAACATTAACTATATTCAATCATTTCATCAATCACGTGATAATTCCACAATCGTGATTCATTTTCCTCATCTGCATCGAAACGCCCAATTTTTCCAAACCTAATCACAAATGAAACAGTACATTCCCTTTCATGCAGATCTGAAGCTAAGCTATGATTAAAACATATGCCACAAGGCGCGGCTATTCCTATAATTAGGACGCCTAAAATAACCATATTCATAAATTTAACATATAGACAGATCTTTAGCTCTAGTCGCTTTGATAACATTGGTGAGGATTGCTACTGGTAAAGGGTCAAGTTTACATAAATCGATAGAAATAAACGACAGCCATTCTAAAGACAAGACTTCACAATAGGTACATACCGCTAAAGATAATAGCAGACGCCGCCCCCATAACTCCAAAGAAAGGTCCATACATGGGATTTGTTTCGGCCATTTTGAAAATGTAGTGTGGGAGTATTTACAGGTCCCAAAAAATGTGATGACTATCTGCACACACTCACTCCACGAAACTATTTTAGCACAGACAAATATGGCCCAAGCTTTGCCGACTCAATAGAATGGGTCATATGACGATTGATGTTCAAGGCAGAGCTCGATATGCCCTAAGTTCTGATTGGCGTTACTACGCTACTTCCGAAATGCGCGACCAATCCTGAGCTTAGAAATTCGCAGTGATATGACGTATATCATTGATGTGGATCGCTGGCCAGCAAATTCGTTGTGCGCATGTCTGTTTCATCGTTTCAGTACTTTTTTCGAATGTTACGCTGTTTGAAAATTAAGATTAAAGTATAAATTGAATCTTCAAAAAAAATTTACTTTTATTTTATTTTCAATTTATAAGAAAGAATCAATAATAATGTATTTGAACCATAATTATAAAAATAAGTTTTTGGGTTGATTTATTTGATGTTACCAGCTCTTTTACCGCTTTAATTCAAAAAGTGTAAGGTTTAAATTCAATTATACAAAATTCTTACAAAAATAGTAAAATAGCTACATAAAAAATACCTCATATTGTTTAATCACAGTTAAATAAGTACACAGCTAACAAGCTTTAAACCTTCCGACCAATTAAATAATTAAAACTGTTAAATTATATGTAGATCCAGACTTTTTAAATTAGTGTTTTTAAGATTTTTTTATTTCACCTAAAATAAATTGTTCTGAAAAAAAAAATTGAATCGACTTGTTTTGGCCCCGTTGACTACTTTTCATAAGTTCAAGGAATAAAGCTAAATATAAGGAAGAAATATATTGTTTTAATATTTTATTTAGGACTTTTTGTCATGTTTTGAATTATAAAACAGCACTACATATTACATAAATACACAAATATTATAAAATTAGATGTAAGACGAAATTTAAAAAATAGGTAGGTAATAAATTAAATCTAGTTTAATATGAGACATTATTTTTAAATTGAATGGCAGTCTAAAAAAAATTGCTGTCAATATTAAATTTCTTATAAGGATACGGCAAACAAAAATACAATGTTTTCTTTACATGACTATATATATAATTACTTGTTTTGATTTGATTTGGAAATAATTTTAAGCAATTCTAAACTTTGGGTATGCACTATAAAATGGTAGCACTACGTAATGCATTCAAACTTAAAAGTCTGTATTAGGTAAAGAATTTTATTCTATTCTATACTTTTATCTATCATCCAAATGTAAATGTCACTAACACGTGTTGTTGACATTGACATTAGGGAACGCATTTATTCACTATTTCTATTTTTGTTTTTATAGCTTACAAAGTGGTTATAACCATTTTAAAATTATCAGAACATATTAATGTTGTAGGAAGTGAGTGTTATTATATTTTATTAAATATTCTAAACGAAAAATGAGGTATAATTATAAGGTATGGTATATTTTCAATTCTTCGGCGTAAGGCTTTTCAAGAGCGCATCGAATATGTTTAACGCAAGTTTTCAATTTTAGTTTCAAAATTTGCTGGGTACAGTGTATCGTCGTGGAGATATATTATTTACGAATGATGGAAACAGTGTTATTAGTCCCGTGGGGAATAAGATAACAGTATACAATCTAAAGCAGTAAGCCATTACCTTATTTATTTCTTTATTTATAAATATGTATCTTTTTATGAAAAAACGTATCTGTAAAAGTAGTTGAAAATATTAACATAATATGCAAGATGTCTTTATCGAAATTATATTTACTTTCATACTTACATACATAATTAAAATAATTGAATTAGAAATTAATCAGGACATACCAACTGTTTTTCAGGAATAAAAGTAACACATTGCCGATTGAGAGCCACTACAATTACACAGCAATTGACATATCTCCTAATGGCTCTGTTTTGTTGGCCATTAATGAGCGTAAGTTACACCTTATTTCATCTCAAATTGCTATGAATAATATAAATTATTTACTTATGTTTTATCTAGTACAAAAATTTTTAGGTTGACGAATTACTAAAAGAACTATAGTTATGGTACTAGCTAAAACTTATATTTTATAATCAGTTTCACAATTTGTATAATTTATTGAATAAGAGAAAGGGTACAAAGTAAATCTCAATCTGGGTGTAAACAATTAAACTGTAGACTTGAGTATATTCTATAAATTTCAACCTAACACCTTAAACACCACAAAAAAATTTGATAGATAAATGATCAGTAAAGAGTTCAGTTTTTACTTTATTTCTCAACAAATTTCCGTATTTTTCAGAGGGAGAAGCGCAAATGATAAGTCTGATGACATGCACAGTGATTCACAGATATAAATTTAAGCAGCAGGTTAATGCAGTCAAATTTAGCCCGGACGGGCAATATTTTGCTGCTTGCTGTGCGGACACAGGTGAATTTATATATATTTTTCATCATCACATATTGTGGGTTATAGATAGAGCAGCACCACATGAAATTCTTTGTAAAATGTGTTAACCACGTCTTCAACCAACTGTAATATTTATTATCTCTACAGAAATATGCTTAATATTCTCTCAAATTTTAGAAATGATAAAGTTAATCTTAATGTTTCTATATTCCAGTGTTCATCATGACAGCGCCAAGCATCTTCACTGGTGAATTTCGGTCATTCGTAATGAAAAGAGTTTTCAAGAAGTCCCATGATGACGTCACATGCCTAGACTGGTCGACCTGTGGCAAATTACTAGCAACTGGCTCTAAAGACACAACCACAAAGATATACACCGTTGATTATTTAGATAATTTAAGTATGTATGCATTAAGCGGTCATACAGATAAAATAGTGGGAGTTTTCTTTGAAAAGAAAAGTTTAGATTTGATAACGGTCAGCAGAAATGGCCAGGTCTGTTTGTGGGATGCTAACATAGATCCGGATGACTTGGTTGTGTCTGATGTGCAAATATCGCATACGAAGAGACGGAAGTTGAAAAAGGAGGAGGAGTTGTTGGAAGATGATATCAATGACCGTGATGTTATTGAGAAGGATAAGGAATATGTAAGTTAGTTCATTTGCTTTATCTGTGCTGTTTATTGATAATGTGGAAAAAGCGGTACTAGAGAAAATCCTTTCTTATGATACTAACATGGCTTATTTGAATGCAATTCTTATCCTAGCCTTACAAAACAAAGCCTTTCTTAAAAAGCCGGCAACATACTCTTGATAACGCACATTCACAGGCTTACACCTCTTAAAACAATTATCCTTTTTCAAATTTTGCTTTACTAAATAAAAACTAAATTTATTGCTTTTGTTACATAATATAAAATAGGGATTGAATTCAATATTAATAACAGGAAAGTGATAAAGACCAAGACATGACAGAAACTGAAGTAAAGGAAGAATCAACAAAATTGAGATATAAGAAATTGGGAAGGCATTACATTGGTGATTCTATTCGGAATGCTCATCACAGTGTTAGATTGAGTGCAGCACAATATCACAAAGATACTAAGGTTTTAGTGACTGGTATGTATAATAAATAAAATAAATAAATATTTTCAGGACATACAATAGGTATAGGTTAGGTTTAAAAGATTTTAATTCTCAAAAAGATAACAATTATTACTTACTTGAGAACACAATATTTTAGGGTACAAACTAATAGCTCCTCATTCAATGATTTACCCACTCACTGCATTTGTTTATTAGAAAAGGAACATTTCGTTGTAAATATTGTTTGTTTGTGATTTTTTGAATGCAATAAATTTATAGAGAGTAAAAATATTAACACTACTACTCTCTATAATCTGTATCACATGGTTTTGAGGGTCGACTTCTATTAATATTAAATCAACAGGCCAATGCATTATCCTTCCAAGTGGTGAGAAATTCACTCGGAAAATAATCTGATACCTAGTGATTTAGTTGTTTAAAATCCTATTCCGTTTTTAATTTTGTTATAGAAAATATTTAGCTTAAATATTAAGGTATTTTACAGATATTAGATATCTGATATACATCAGAGGCCTGACTATTGTATAAAAAAATATATTTCGTTTTACTATAATATAAATAACTTCCTTTACAGGATTTACAAATGGTACATTCTTTCTTCATGAGATGCCAGATGTGAATTTGATTCACACACTCAATATATCGGAACACAGAATAAGCAGTGTTGCTATATCGAGACAGGGTGATTGGATAGCTTTCGGATGTCCCAATATTGGACAACTTTTAGTTTGGGAATGGCAAAGTGAGTTGGCTGTCTTTCTATTAGTTAACACTCATTCTTCTTAAATTTTAAATCTATTTATCGTATAATCGAATATCGTAAAATTGAACTCATAAAAAAACTGACGATCGTAACCACGATAATCAACTACCATCCAAATTCATTTAAAATCTTTATCAACATACAATTTTAAAGAATGAAATTTTTGCTATGAAACAACTAATTGCATTATTAACGTAGTTTCCATTATCAGGCAAGACCGGATTATATTGAAAGTTTCTTGTGTATTGATTTGTGATTTATCTAGCAACTAGCCAAACTTTATCCATTCAGCCATAATATTTGTTTTTTAATAAACAATAACTTCTTTATTTTCAGGTGAACAGTACGTCCTGAAGCAACAAGGTCATACACTAGATATGACATGTGTTACATATTCTCCCGATGGCCTATACCTAGTTACCGGAGGTTATGATGGAAAAGTCAAAGTATGGAATACAACAACCGGATTCTGCTTTGTAACATTCAATGAACATAAGTCTACGGTCACAGATATAGTGTTCAGTGCTAATAAGAAGTTCTTTGTGACTTCTTCGTTAGATGGTACGGTGCGATGCTATGATTTGACTAGGTGAGTTGTTTTTTATGGAGAAAATATTAAGTATCATCTATATAAACTTATAAGCTATAGTTTAGATAGGTAGTTGCAATGTGGTATGTGATTTTTAGAGAATCACATTTCTATATAAGTCATTTTAATACAGCAGAAAACTCACAGATAAAAAATAATTCAAAAGCAAGATACACAGACAAACATTAATACAAGTGAACAGCTTTTCACATGAGTAGTTATTGAATTATTATAATGTAGTAATCATTTTATTTGGGAATAATCCTTAAATTTTCTAAGCTTTTCAGATATAACAAACAACTTTAAGATAGTAGATCAAAGGATCATCATACTATTATACTAATGAAAATTTCTAGAAAGCTACACAAGTATTATGTTAATTCAGTGTGGTTAATATTATCTTGTAATTCAATATTTATATACATATAAAACATTAATGTATGTCAAATTAATTTCTCATATAAATAGATACCGAAACTTCCGAACGATGACGTCACCAAGTCTAGTACAATTCGCGTGCGTGGCTCTGGATTCTAGCGGAGAGCTATGTGCAGCGGGTGGCCAGGATGTCTTCGAGATCTTTCTATGGTCGGTCAAATTTGGAAAATTATTAGAGGTATGTACATAATATTATATGCGTATATTTAATAAAAATACGTCGTATGGCATCACATTACGATGATGTACCCACCTTAAGTGAAATGGGCTATGGATCCCGGGGAGAAACCTATTTTAAACTATTCGGTTTATAATAATTGTCATTCATACATAGAATAACACCTAGAACTGAGCATGCAAAGTGAAGCCATTTCAACCTAGACAATTTCGCCTGCTTACATAGATCGTCGCCGCAGTGCATAGCATCAATATTTTTCGTAGATTTCAATTTTCCACATTGTAAGGTAAATTTCTTATAGCAGCAACATTTGTGGTAGGCTTGTGTGCGTGTCGTCCAATATAAGAACGTGCATTTTACACTTACATATACAGTGTGCTACAAAAAAAGTGTCCGATCCAAATGCTTCTTACTATATACCAGTAGGAGGCCCTAATTCTGCTATCGTTTTTGAAAAATAACATAATTAATTTTTCCAAACAAAAAAAATTGACTAAGTAAAATTGCAAAACTTATATGGTAACACTGTATCGCGTTCACGTGCTCTGCTAGCTATAGGGTCTACGAGCCGTACGTGAGTTGCCAGCATTTGTGAATTTCCTTGAATTTGTGTAAAATTTTCACTACAAACAT
>DWAJ01005698.1:0-11211 GCA_018238005.1 Eurema mandarina | reverse complement strand
TAGATAACGGAATAAATTACATATACATACTTTTCTTTTGTAAATACATACATACAATACATAGCAACACCCAGACCCCAGAAAAATACAAATGTAAATTACAAATATATTTTTCCGGTGTGGGGATAGAACCCACGACCCCTCGCGCAGAAAGCAGTTGTGCTACCACTGTGCCAAGCGGTCGTCGAAACAACAAGCTATATTTTATTAAAAATTTACGTCAATATCGAAGACTGAATCAAAGCTTTTACAACTCGAACAATTCAACGACAAATATAACGGTTCCGCCCAAAAACTATTATGTCATATTCCCATCGCAACAGTAAGAAATATATTCGTCCCACTTTGTCATACCGCGCACGTACCTTCAATCTACTTAACAAAATGCGTACCTTTTATTATAAGACCTGTATGCTTCTAAAAGTTTTCTTGCCCTTAACGGGGTCCCTTAAGTATATTTTGTATCTTATCCCAGATTTGAAAAGGTCAGCGAAAAGCCAGTGTAACGGAGTAAAATTTTATTTTAAGGTAAAGGTAATTTTGTTATCCAATGTACGATGTATGGAACATTCTCGTATTTTTAAGTTGGTGTGTTGCTATTAAATAAGACATGTGCCAAATAAGATATAACCACCTAGGATGTAGTTTTAATATATTTTAATAAACACGGAAAGAATGTAACATATATTCTATATGAATTATAAGCATGTAAATGAAACAATTATTTACATTTATTATTATTATCATATAGCTAAGTTATTACGTATGAACCAGAAAAATAATATTTGATTTTAAGCGGAAAGAACCTGAAGGTAAAACGAAAATGAGTGACATTTTAGTGTTGTCAGTGATTGATACATTAAAATTTAATAACAAAGAGAATAAAATAAATATCTCGCTAGCTAATGAGTGTGTCCTTCACAACCGTAACAAAAAAATCTATATCGAGTCTTCAAAAAATGCGAGCGCACAAAGAAATCCTTTACCTCGGAGGTGCTTAAAATGAAGTCTTTAATTTATTACGCTCCCCACAGGGGGCGTAACACACGGAAACGTCTTTGTTGTTTAAGAATACTCTAGAAAAAATAAGAAAAATCGCGCGCACGCCACCCTAAGGAATTATGTCTCTTGAAATTTATTGCGTTATAAACTTTATGATGGCGGCTTGCTTAAATGCAATTTTATAAAAAATTACGATTTCATTTTTACGATGTTATATCTCCTAATCTCTGAATGCTGTAATCTAAGTCAAAGTTAAAAGTATATTTATTCAACAAGGCTACATGTAGTAACATTATTGAATCGTCATGGTATTACAAAACATTTACCACCGGTTCGGAAGGCAGTTTCTACAGAGAAGAACGGGCCAGAAACTCTGATAATTGCTCTATTAAAACGTAACTAAAATTGCAAAATATATATATTTATTTAGTCTTTTAGGATATAATATAAGAGAAGGTAAACCCCATGTTACCTTTCTAAGAAGCCAAGTTTTGCGTCAAACAAAATCTCCGTGTTATAATTTATCTCTTACCTACATTTTCTTCTTAGAACATATTTCACGAGCTTGTGCGAATAAATTCTTAGATAACTTAAATATAGGTGAAGTTTAACCGACTCACGTTTTTAAATCTATTTACTACGCTAACGCTATATCTAATTCTAAGAAGTAAAATTATCTATAGAAAGTAATTATTTAATAATTTTATATCAATGAATCATTCAATTATTACATTTGTCAATCTGAATTGAAACGACTTCATAATATATATAACATGACGCCTGTAATTACACAGAAGAGATCGTAGAAGATGAACCGTAGGCCTATTTATACTTCTTATACTTTCTAGTTTCTAGAACAAAGCATTCGCGAAGCATACACTTGGATATCTACAGCAATAGGCAGTCAGATAGAAAAATAAAGGAACTTGATCAAAAAGCTTCAACTTAAGAAATACGTCCATCATCGTAAAAAACGTGTGAAAAACTCATAATTAATTATTTGAAATTAACCCAAGATTTTATAATACAAATATTTTCAAAACTATCGCTCTTTAATTGCATTTTTACTTCTACAACTAAATAATATAATATAAAAATGGCTTTGTCTCAAGGAATAAAAAAGACGATTAGAACAAATACAAGTATGCGACAACATACGCTATTAAATTATTAATATACTTAGTAAAATATATTTTCAATAAAAAGTTCTCTACGAGTTGCCTTCGAGAAACTCGATAGTCTTTTTTTGTTATTTTTCAGATATTATAAAACGCATCCTAACCGCAAAACTCAAAATATTTTATTCGATTCTTTTGTACCAATTGATTCAATAAATTTATTTCATTAAAAAGCTTCGATCGATATCCATCGAGCATCTACTCAATTCATACAAATCGAAACTTTATATTTATCACTGAAACAGCGCTAGAATTTATAAAATATTTTGTTCGCCAATAATATATTGTTTTAATTAATATTCATACCGTAAAATCAACAACAACATGACATACGAAATGTTATTGCCATGTCAAAATAAGTAATGCTTTATTTTGTTTGTCGGAATATGTTTTTGTCAATACATTTAATATTGCTGAATAATTAATGAAATGCGTGTTGAAGAAAATTTTTTATATTAATTTAAACATTAATTACATTACAATATATTAAATACTAGTAGTATAAAATTTTCTTCCAAGCTTAACCGTATATTTTAATCTTTATTTATCCGCCTTTATTGCATAATGTGACCCACGGTTTTAATAGAAAAAACTTTTCCAGCAGTCAAACATAGCCTTTGTGTTAATTCAGAAGGTCAGCTGAGTCCATATAAGATTTTATTAAAATCGCTTCAACCGTTTAGACATGAAGAAATAACAAACATAAACTACTAGACTAGGTATACCTAGAGGTATGTCTATATAGGTAGACATGTCATCAGCCCCTATACCTTGGAAGTCTGCTAAGACGCAATTATCTACCCTACGTATTCCAAAGATTGTCTTGTCTGTACAGATGTAATCAGCACAGAGCTGTCTCCGCTTAATAATCCCAAAACTATAATGGTAGCCTTTGTAATTGTACTTCAAAAAGCTATCTTAATGATTGAGTACCTTGATATATTTAAGTTCGAAGCACAAACATATTTTGTATTGTGTTTAAGACAGTTTTGATCAAAACTAACGACCAGCCGCGACTCCGCAGCCATATATTTAGCAATCCTCCCTCTTGAATCACTCTACCAATAAAAAAAACCGTAAAAAATCCGTTGCGTGGCTTAAAGATTTAAGCATACATGCATATAAGGCCTGATACATTGAATATGCAGCCATTGTGTCCAAAAGTGAAACTGAAAAACTTCAACTACCTTCGATAGTTAAGTGACAGAGTAAGTCAATAAGATTCCAAACGTTTTTCCGTATAAATTTATATCCAAGAATCTAGTTTATTTAATGAGCATTTTAATAAATACTCTTAATATTAATATTCGCTTGCTCTTTAATGTTGAATTGAATAAAACGGAAGTTAATACGAGGAACCGACGGATTAAATTCAAAACGTTTTGAAATATATTTTTAACTGTTAATAAACTAAATTAGTTGAATCAAAATGTTTAAAAACGATTTATTAGTGACTATACCTAATATATAATGTCTCGTGGTTTGACGTACGTAGAATGCAAACCTATTTTTTTTAATTATTTCAGGTATATAAAGCAATTAATGTATGTTACAATTCGTCAGTTCTTTAATGGTAAAATTATCCAAAATTGTTTGGGACATCGACAAATAAACTCCTACAAACTCACAAACTTTGTATAGATACAATAGTAAGAACCTTAAGAGTTCATACTTGTAATACGACATAACAATAAACCTTGTTGAAGAATCTAATCACTATTGAATTATATAACTATTCCACTAAGGGCTTAGTTTAGTTGGCATAACATTAAATATCTAGTAGACAAGATGGCAATCTACGATTACCAACTTTAAACACGTAATTACATTTACACAGAATTTAATACCAACTACCCCAAAGTTCACGTAATCCATAGTACTAGTAGTGGACTCCATAGAATAGTGGAACATATTAAATTTTGGCCAATCCAAACACGTTATAGACCACCTAGGATAGTGATCCTACCCCAGGGATTGTGGGCTTAAAATAACCATATCAAGTTTAAACTAAAAGGAACACAATGTCTCCCACCTATCCCAACTCCCAAGGTTTATTGGACATTTGGATAGCTTAGATAGGTTCAGAGTAGATATGAAGGGTTTTAAATATCTTGAAAAATCATTATTTGGAAAAATATTTGTTACAAATAAGCCTATGAATTCATAGACTAGATATTATAATTATTCTATTATATTGTATATAACCTCAAAAAATAAGACAAGATAGATTAAGAAACGTGGGTATTAGTTATAAAAGAAAATTATGAAATACATATTTAGTTCTTGTAAGAAGTATCTGCTTAAGTATATTTAAGGTAGCCCACACATTTACAAAAAATGCTAAATTTAGTTTTGTTTGTAGTGTGAACAAGTCTTAGATATAGAATTGCAATTACTACTTCACTTACCTATTTAGTAAGTATTACAATTATGTACGTATTAATTATGTATTATTAGACGCGTCAAATTATATTATTTTTCCTAAAAGTAAGCTTGGATGGTACAATTAATTTCAGAATGCCTATACCTATTTATAAGTGTATTTTGTTTTCGTAAATGTAATTATTAAATTTTAATATAAAAGTTTCCATAACTTTTCTCAGTTCTTTGTATTTATCGTATACGTTTTTTTATTGAATGAACGTCCAAACTATGCATATTTACTTAATCTTTATATTTTGTATTTAACAATTAAATAATTTGCCATTTACTATATGCCTACAGATATACCGGTACATAAACTAGGTTATCTATCAAATAATAATGGAAATACATAAAACTATTGAACTAAAACTTACCAAAACAACTATTCC
This sequence comes from Eurema mandarina, assembly GCA_018238005.1. Taxonomy (NCBI): domain Eukaryota; kingdom Metazoa; phylum Arthropoda; class Insecta; order Lepidoptera; family Pieridae; genus Eurema; species Eurema mandarina. The sequence continues at coordinate 6,218 of DWAJ01005698.1, read as the reverse complement.
ACATACACCAAACCTTTCACATCACAATCTATTAATAAAACTATGCAAATTATTTTCACAGACAACAGACGTATAATAATAATGTACGTATAGCGCGATCGACGCGTTCTCTCGCGTTGACGTGCGAACAACGACTGAAGTCGGCCCAACTCTGAAGCCGTTTTTCCTTTACAGAAATGTTGCAAACGACCCTAACAGTTTGTATGAAGCTTTGAACTCAAAAATGGAACAAATTTCGGCCAATTGTGTTTGTCACGTGGTGAGTGAATAACGTTTTTTATTTGTGACTTTTCATTATTACTGGCTGTTAATTGATTATTGTATAGTAGTCTTATATTTCATTTTTCTTTTATAGTTCCTTAAAAGTGTATCAAAATCTCATACGGCTATTAATAGATTAGTTCCATAATAACTAACTTCTGACATTTAAAATTCATAAACAAAAGCAACCGACAAAGACCTCAAAACCTACAATTTCGACATTACCTAGACCCCTAAACGGTGAGCGAAATGGCAAATGAAAAAGAAGTTGAAACCAAAAAGATTTCATATTTCGGAAGCTTTGACGCTTTCTAGATCAGGGTCAAGTCAAAATGTGGGGTGTACAAAGAGGCCGCATTGTTTACCTTCAGCAATAGTTAAGGGCTTTTGTCTGAGTATTAGCTCCATTGGCTACTGGTACTAAGCCACTATATGTAAGTAACTAGCTTACTATTATGACGTTGACGACCTTTAGAAAAGAGTTAAGCTATATTACAATATTTCTAGTCTCTTGGCTAACTAGATAAATTTGTTTTACTGTGTATTAAATTAGCCTAATTTTTTTTAGGAATTTCAAGGACTGGAATTTTCTAACTTGTCTAATGATGTCCTTAACGCGTCACTGCGGTGGTCATGGTCCCATGGTCCATTACATTGAGGACCAAGCGTATCCCTATGCGGATTTCCCTACTATGAAAAAGGTAAATTGATTATAGAACGTTTCGATGATTAATATTAAGGATAATTATTGATTTTAACGACTAAATGTTGTATAATTCGGACATACAGATAAGTTAGCAAGTAAGTATAGTAAGTGACTTAAATATATAGATATTGTCTTAAGACCATATTAGTAACTAGCTGTGCCCGCGACTTCGCCCGCGTAGAAAAGTGACTTTGGGCAACATTTTTGAAAATGCCCAACCCGCACCAACAAACGTTCAGCAAGTTCAACGTGATTCTTTAAATTGCCATAACTTTTTTATTTATCAACCGATTGACATGAATTAAACACTAAATGTTAATGGAAGCTTACCACAATATATCATTGAAAACCCCATATAGATAAGATAAGCCGTATCTGAGATTAGCGTGCACAAACAAACAGACAAACAGACAAAAATTGCAAAAATCATTGTTTTGGGTTCTATTGCGTTAATAAAGGTCTCCTATAATATTATTTCTCATATATCTTCCATGTACAGACAGCGACTCGTTACGTTTTTATTATATGTATAGATTTTCGAGCAATAGTGCAGTTTTAAATGGTTTGTTAAGCACAAGTATGATTAATACGTATTCTTGTTACTAAGTACGGTATGGCGTATGTTATATATACGTTTTTAATTTTATTTATAAGTATAATATTATTTATATTACTGCATTTCTCTTTCGTGTATATTTTACTTCATTAAAAAAAATTACATAAATAATGTTAAATGTCTTACCTTGGCACTCGTATCTATTTTAATTTTAATTAATTTTGTAAAGTAGGATAATGAAACAGATATGGAGCTTAATGAATGTACATATATAAATAAGTTTAAGACATTTTGGAATGCTTTAATTATTTTCTTTTTGTTTGCTATTGTTACAAAACAAATACATTTAAGATTCATTAAAGAATTGACTACGGATTTGAATCGCGAATGCCTTTATAGGTCAGTTAAATGCTCGTTTGAATTTTGCCCTCATTTTATATTTAACGGTACAAATGAAACGCTTCAGTCCGGCAATTACGTTAAAAAAAATCTCGGCCCGCGAGTTTGTTAATTACTTTGAATTTATCCAATTTTTAAGTTAAGCTTGCTTGGGTGTTCCGATCCTAATGAATCCGTCTTAACTTTGATTAAGATTTAATTACTGACTTCTGTCAAAAATATAAAAGTATTAGTACTTGGCCTTTTTTTAAGTGGGGAAATCCTCATAGGATACCCATGGACTTCGGCAAAGGATCACGGGTTATGTCAAACTTCTACCGACCAAAACCCCACTGTTTACCGTTCTGCCGCAGCGAGTGGGGATCCCGGGTACCTTCGTGAAATTAGTACTTAGCCTAGTATGGTCCGTGTCATCCAATCTATATCGGTAGTTAAATTAAGTGTTTTCACTTACAGTTCTTTATTCGGAACAGGACATTTATATTTGAACTGAAAATTAAAGTCACCGTAATCTTAAGTAACTTAAAGTTTAAAATAGCATTTAGAAATGTCAAACAAAATATGATTTGCTGAAATTAAGTGTAGATTTAACTACGTCCGCTCCGTAGCGCTATTGATTAAAAACAATCGGCAAGCGAAATACTTGGCGTATAATAAATTATTTGTCTCATTATAATATAGTTTCAATTAAAATAATATCATAGATTTGATTTTTAGTAAAGGTATATAATTTCAAATATAATAATATCTCATTATTATTCATATTTATTGTTTTATATTTGTTAATTCATATCCTTAGAGCCGTTTAAGAACCATGTAAGGAAACCCCAAGATAACAGCTAGTTTGAAATATATTATACAGCCAGGAAACTACGGAATATTGCCGATACTGCGAATACGGGTCAATCAAACCGAATTGGTTTGTGTAGTTTCGGCTTAAGTAATTTGATATTATTAATATTGACGGTCTGAGAGGCACCGACGTTTGCATTTTAGGGTTAAAGCAAATGTGTTAATTAAGATTCTCACCCCTTCGAAATATAACAATTTTTTCTTAATTTGAGTAAAATTATTGTATTTAATTATGTTATTGAAAGTAATTATTGGCTTTTAATAAGTACAAAAGTTTATTTGTATTTATTTAACTTGAAAGTTAAGACAAAACATCGGTCATAAAACTTATTATGAAAAATAAAAAATACCAAATTTTATTAGTTTTGTGTATTTATTGCGTAAATAAATGACTCATAGCTGATAAATATGTTTTAATATAAATTTCAGAAGGCAGACACAAATTCTACTACTGGTCTGTTTTGGATGGAACAAAACTACCTATGTAAAAATGTGAAACTGTCAACATTGCTTTTCGTATTGAAACATGACAAATATAACAAGGCATGATGCTAAGCCGAGGATTGAATTACGGAATATTGCCAATGGCGGACACGGGCCAATCAAACCGAATTGCTTCGCGTGAGTTTTTGCTTAATTGTTTTTTTTTATCTGTAACCTGCTGGGAAAACTTGTCTTTTATTATAAGTATACCGCGTCCCGCGTTTTTACACATATTTATGCATGTATTATACATACAAGCCTTCGTTTTGAATCACTCTATTAAAAAAAAAACTCACACAAATCGATTTTAAAGATTTTAGAATACATATGATACACAGATAGAAGGAAGGTATGAAATTATTATTTTGATTATCATTAGTCACATTATTATTTATAAAATTGACCATTTTATATGTGAAACAATAATAACTGTAACAAATTTATATTTTATAGTATTCTTTTACTTTAGATATGTTTATTCATATCTATAGGGTACAGCTGAAATTTATAAAATAAAAAAACAATCTTCTGTTTTGCTGAATTTTTTAAATATCTGGCGTAGTAGTCCCAAAGACTACCTTCTTTAACGTTACAAAACCAGAGTAAAGAGGAAACTGTATTCCTTTATCAATTAACTTAGAAATAAAAAACCATCTGATAAAATCTCGAAAAATATTACGCTAGTTTATAAACAGCTATGACTTAACCAAATATTGTCTTTGTAAGCCTAGTTATTTGAATAAACGCACAGCTTAATTTGACAGCAGAGCCCTAAATCATATTATTGACTAAAATTGCGAGCGTGCAAAAGCTTAATCGAATAAATTACCTAACACGGTTCAGTGGTTTTCGATAGGTCAAATACAAAACAATCTAAAGGCCAATCTATTTTTCCAAGTTGTTACCTTGTTAACCAGTTCAGGTTAATCCATACTAATATTATAAATGTGAAAGTGCGTTTGTTTGTTTGTCCTTCACGCCGTAGCTAAGCAATAAATCGACCTGATTTTTGACATTCAATAAGTTGAAAAGATGGAGAGTAACATAGGCTACTTTTATTTGGAAAAAAGTTTATAAGGGGTGAAAGTCCACGCGGACGGAGTCGCGGGCAATAGCTAGTATTTAACTAAAAATCAATGGCTAAGTAAGCCATTGATTCTTAGTGGCAAATCAATCTTGTGATCTATGTACTTTTTGTCACTCTATTGTAAGTAACCAGAGCTGCCCATCGCGTTGTCACCATAACGTCTCTGGCATAATTTTAGAAAAAGATCTATTTTTTTAAAGGATTCTCATGTATGTTAGGGCACAACGCATGAGGGAGCTAATTCCACTGTCCCACCTGTATCTCTTATAAGAACGAAGTTTCCATTATAGAAAATGGCATATTAGGTAAATGATAACATAGGTTCATATGTACACATAATATATTTATATATTAAAAAATAGATAACATATTTATTTAATTATTTATCCTTTATAATATCTTATAGACTAATTGCACAGAGTTAAAATGTAAGTACAGAAATGTAAGAGGCGGCCTTATCACTAAAATGTGATTTCTTCCAGGCAACCTTTAATAAAAATTTGTAAAGAAAGACTGGATTGGTAGGTACACTGAGCTACTAGATATAAAAATATATGCATACATCATATATATTGATACTTAATTTAATTGAAGCACATTTCCCAAACCAAATCACAATTTCAAACTAATGTTCCTGGCTGTGATTTATCTAAATATGAATGATGAAAGAGCCCTATCTGTTTCTCAGCGAATAATTTCATTAGCTACTTTAGAAAAGCGACGTTGATTGATAGCACGCGTAGGAATTATAACGAATAGCTGAAGAGATGATAATTTGATGCAACAATAGTTCGGTGATTTGTGGTTTGCGATCTCTTGCTATCTTATGCAATCCTGGTACTTTGATAAATAATATATTGAATATTTTTTAACAAAACGTTTTGCTTTTTAAAAATTAAATGAAAGCTTAATAAATATTATCAAGTAAGTAAGTATTTATTGAAATTAAATATAAAAATATGGAAATAAAATAAAAGATGTTGTATGATGTATGTTTGATATAGTCATAATGCGACGTGCCTTTTTCTACATATTTCGGAAGAACAAACTATATACTGAAAAATACATTTGGATGAAGTTTATGTGTCTTCAAAGACTTTTGGTCTGTAAAAATGTATATAAACATATCATGAACATATTTAACAAATAATACAATTAATTATTGTGTACCAGGTCGTCAAGCTAATCCCTACTAATATTATAAATGCGAAAGTACCCCTGTCCGTCTGTCTGTCTGTCAATTGCGCTTGCACTCCAAAACTACTGAACCGATTAATTAGCGCCTGAGAAAAGACATAGGCTACTTTTTAACTGCCAAAAAAGGGTTATAAGGGTTCAAAGTTATTTGAAGGTCCATGCGGGCGTAGTCGCGGGCAACAGCTACGTTATAAATAATTTAAACAACAAGTCACGTTTACAGCAGCTCCTGCTAAAGCCTTCAAGCCTTGTTTTATGAAATATGACTATATCGACGTTGATGTAATTTATCGGAATGTCATCGCCACCAGGCGCCCGCGGTCTTAACTCACTCAATGAGTGATTGATTGAAAGTACACTCAAATTTCACCTTTACCGGCTTCCTTTGTTTGATTGAGTAATTAATGCTGTATCGATTTCATGTCTCTTACATGAGGAGACAGTTTTTTACAATACTCTCAGCATACATACTTCAATACAGAGATAGTTTTGATACACCAAATCAATATTTGGATGAGAAAGATAAAAGTTCACGTCTTAAAACTCTTATTTTACATTTGTATTTTTCTGGGGTCTGGGTGTTGCTATGTATTGTATGTATGTATTTACAAAAGAAAAGTAATGTATATGTAATTTATTCCGTTATCTAGTTGCCATAACACAAGCTTCGGCTTAGC
>DWAJ01005697.1:0-11211 GCA_018238005.1 Eurema mandarina | reverse complement strand
CAACTAATAATGCTTTGTAAAATATATTTTTATGTTAAGTAGGAATTGTTGAAAGTTGAGAAAGAATACGTAATGTACCAATACAAATAAGATATATTTTTTGATATACCTACTTAGTTGATAAAATATGTTGTACATAGAACTGCATATCTCAAAATTACTTCTAGAAAAAAGAATTAGTCATATAGGTACAGATTTAAAACATATTTCTCGTATTATACGAAGGGATTGAGTAGGAGTAACGTCAAGTTTATCATTATAATTGTATCAGTACAATTCGATAATGTCTCGTATTAAATTTGTCTATAGCTAAGGGCTCATTTAAATAGAACCTGTCAACGGCACAAGGATCGGTTGACATAAACGGCTGTCGTCGGAAATGTAACAATGCATTTATAGCATACTAGTTGTTGCCCGCGACTTCGCCCGCGTAGACTTTCATATAAACTTTAACTGAAAAACTGGAAGGGGGGGGCCCCTTCCAGTTTTTTTCCAGTTAAAAAGTAGCCTATGTTTTATCTCAGGCTCTAGAAATGGTCTACCATTTGTGTACCAAATTTCATTACAATTGGTTCAGTGGTTTGGCCGTGAAAGCGTAAAATTATAAAAAGTTCCAAACCCTTCGCGCAACCGGCTGTTGATTTAAAAAAAAAGAAGGCTATATCCAGGCTGTATACTATCTTTGTACCGAATTTCGTTCTAATCGGTTCAGTAGTTTAAGCGTGATGGAAAGACAGACAGAGTTACTTTCGCAATTATAATATTAGTACGGATTTTGCTTCTAATAGGATATATGAAAAGCATATACATGTACCCGCTTAAATATTCCTCAACTTATTACACAGTTTATACTAGATTAACCTGTAGCCGCTCAATACAAGAAGATAAGCCTAAATACAAAGTCTAATCACTTCGAAGCTACAAACCATGAGCAGCAAATTTACATAATGTCGTCGACTTTACTAAACAAAAAACAACAGAGGCTTGAATTTAACGAGCGCAAAAATTTTCAGAAAACTTTGATATCTTAAGTTAATCCGCAGTAAATATTTCTCAACGACAGCACGTACTTAATAGTATCACGTCCAAGTGGTCCCATGGCGGAATTTTAATTCGTAATTTACGATTTTGTCCTCGATTTTTGGGTTTTCTTCGGCTTAATACGTAGAAACACCCTCGCGGGTTTTGTCTAATCGCCCTTTAGAAGTCGTATTTTATCACACACATTGTTGTAGCTACCAGTGTTACCAGGTTTTAAGATTGGATAAAAATAAATATCTAAATTAAAGTCACAAAGAGCTGAATTAAACATTATTTTGAACTAGGTATTAATAACCCTTTAATACTGTTTTCTTCTAACTCATTCCGTAATGCTTGTTAGTTTAAAATTCCTAAAGCTTAAATATATATTATTTTTAAGCCCTTTACTAGGAAGGACTAACGTATCATCGTATGCCAATATAACATGATATAACGCTAGATGTAACGCTCGTTCAGACTCAGCCACTCAGTAATTAAAATTTTTACTAGCCTACGGGGATTTTTAATCTAATTGAACATCATCTGGCTTTAATTCCAAATTAAGAAAATCTTTATTAAAAACAATTTTGTGCACAAAGTGTTCATTACACGAGGATTTTTCGTCCTAAAATACCGGCTTGAAATTCGTTTATTACCTCTCGTAGTATGAGTAGAATTCGCGCCACGTCAAAGTTAAAATGACATTTGCACAAGAACCACAGGCTTGCTTTGTGAATTGTAAATATGAACTCTGCATTTCGTTTCGTTCTCAAGAGTCCTTCTTGTAAACCTTTTTGTGCTAATTGGTACACACCGCATTGATGAAATATTCAAACGTGCCTTTCCAATGTGTATGATTTTCATGTAATAAAAAGTAATTTACACGAGAACGGGGAAAGTTCTATACATATTTAAGAGTAGTATTTTAAAAGAAGTATATTACAAGATAATTGTTAACAGAAGTAGGTAAAATACCATGCGGTTTTACCCCCGTAATTCCCGTTTCCGGGGCAATACCGGGATAAAAAGTATCGTATATTTTAATCCAGGGTATCATCTATCTTCATAGCAAATTTCAGCTAAATCGTTCCAGCCGTTTTACCGTAAAAGAAAGTCAAATATACAGACAGACATGCTTTTCCATTTATAATATTAGCATGTATCTTGAGCAAAAATTCCTTACAAACATGTCCCAGCCACTCGACACGAAAAACGTATTTTCCTTACAAGTTGCAGATATGAACCATCTCGATGATTGCTTGTTACTCTCAGCGCTTCAATATATAGAAAACGCAATAAGATACGAGTGTATCGCACATCATGAAATATGAAGACAATTTCTTAAGTGTCATATTAAAACGCACTACTATCTACCAAATGCGACATTACTATCTAAATTGTAATATCTGCCAGGCAACTTGAGATGTACGGATATTGAAGATAAATATCCTTAGACCTAAGATTTCATTCACGCAATTTCGGTCCGGTATTTTAAGCGGATGCCGGAAGTGCTAATGGCCGTATAATATATCCACATTATTCCGGTTACATTAAGCACCCCAGATCCGGTTTTTTACCCGGTGTTTTGTCGATAAGATTCGATGAAAATCCAGAAAGGACCCATAAAAAAGGTTACATAACTATCAAATTCATATGTAACGTATTATGAATAACTATAGGTACTTTGAGTCACATTTATTACAGACTAGCTGCATTCCGATGTTTTCAGCCAGTCCAGCCGTTTTTCTATGAAAGAATAACAATGATACATCTATACAATATGCATTCCCAGAAACATTCACATTTATAATATACTAGCTGTTGCCCGCGACTCCGTCCGCGTGGACTTTTATATAAATTTTGACCCCTCTTCCCTCCCGTATAATCCTTTTTTCCTACATTTTTTCATACAAATTTTTGGTCTGCATGCCAAATTTCAAGCGTCTAACTTAAGCGGTTTAGATTTTTCATACAAAAGGTTTTTCGCGCTAATTCCCGTTCCCGCGGGAATTTTGGGAATTCCTTTCTTAACGGATACCTACGTCATAACACCTACATGCCCTGCAAATTTCAGCCCGATCCGTCCAGTGGTTTGGGCTGTGAGTTGATAGATCACTATGTCAGTCAGTCAGTCACCTTTGAATTATATACATATATAGTAGGATTAATATTAACTTTGCTTTAATAAAGATCATTTAAATATGACAAGATTGTAAACTAAAACGCATTCACACAAGTTTATACCAAACGTATAGATTAGACGTCGCCATAAAAACACTTAGAAACTCCACTTCTCCACGAATCACTTAAATTATTTACGGTTATTGTTATTCCTTTCTTATCTACTTATTATCGCCATTATAATTTGAAGTGCTCTTTTCCTGTATATACGTAGTCCTCTAAAATATATTTTAGTATGTTTTCTGTTGTACCGAAAAAGGTCCTTATTTTTATATTAACAGTCTTAAGTGATCATCTTTCATAAAAGAAGCTTTATATAAAAGTCTGCACATCGCAGTTAGTCAATAAATCAGGTATAAATCAACAAGTATTCTTAGTTGATTTATACCTGCTTTTATTGAATTATATATTACAATTTGCTGGTAACTCATTAAAACAATTAAATCGACGCACGACGCATCGTAAGTAATTCTAAGAATTTTTGATTCAGTAAGTAAGTAGTATAAAAAGTTATTCTTACTTGAAAGGTGTACCTCATTTTTTTCTGTTACCTCTGAAACACATTAAGAAAAAACACAAGTCAAAGTCCACTTAAACCTAAGAGTAGGTAAGTAATTTGAAAGATTATTTTTGAACCCAAAAAATAACGATATCAAAGGAATTGAAGTAAAGCATATTTCATCAAAATATAGGCCACGTATGAGGAAACAGAAAATATTCCTTTTTCCACTGAGAGTATCGAAAAGTGTATTCAAATTCACAGGGCAGAAATTAATATTGTAAGTAGCGATTTCGTTCTTTGAATATCGCGAAACCGTTTGATTTCACCTACAATCGATTACAAGAATATATTAAACATACTTAAAAAAAAACTAGCTGACCCGTGCCCACTTGGGTTATACCCAAGTTAATTATCCTTTTCGGTTTTTTATATAGCCTATGACACTCAGCAATAATGTGGCTTTCTATTGGTGAAAGAATTTTTAAAATCGGTTGAGAATAGTTCCCGAGATTAACCTTACAATTTAACAAACACACAAACTTTACTTCTTTATAATATTAGTATAGATTACAAGGGTACAAGGGTACACAAAATACTTGAAATTACAAATAATTCACATAAACATTCCAAAATAAATGTCGTGGCAGGAGGGCTAAATAAATAATCAAATTATGTAGTTCTCAAAATACAATTCAACAATACTTTTAGTATTAAAATGATTTGTAGTAGGTACTGAATATGCCATTCAACAAGTTTTGTCTATATATATTATTAGGGTATTATAATAAAATAAAATGTATTTTTATGATATCTCTATGGACATAATCCTGAAAGCTACATAAGTAAAAACTTCTAAGCTCCAATACAACTTACTGCGGCCGACTTCCTTGTCCCAAGATTCAAAACAAAACGTATTAAGACCTTCTTGGCAAATTTAGTTTCTAGTTACTTGTTTCTCGTATTGTTCTATATTTGGTACACAATCTCGGCGCAGGCTGCTCGCATATTGCATTATGCATGGGGTTATGTAAACTGATATTGGTGCTAAAATTGAATTTGAACTGCAACATGTCGCACTAATGTCATCTCTGAGGCAGGACATTCAATATAAGCTATAAGCATGATATATGGACAGGTATGTAATTAAAAATGGACCTGCAGTAAATGACTTTCGTTAAAAACTTAACATATTATTAGCTGTTAAAATATAAACATTAAGAATTCGAGTGAGGAAAACCAGTTCTGCACTTTGTTAAAATTGTGAATACATATATTTCTAAGGACTTATCATTAACATTTTACATATTAAAATAAAATAATTCAATTAAACATATATCTTAAGATTTTAATGTGTAATGCATGTATGTAAATGACAATTTTATGATTTTTTTACAGGTATGATACTATGTTGCTGGTATCTGCTTATGGGTTCGTAAGTTTTACTAATAATAATACTGTATATGTAACAATTTACGGCTTACGGTTACGACTAACGGACTACGGCCAAGATTGTAAAAGAAATGATAATGAACTTAGCAGTTTATGTATGATCCATCGAAGCGTTTAAAGCGTTAGCGTTTAGCGTTTAAAAGTATCAGTGTGATACATTTAAATCAAGTCCGTAGTTTAGCATACATAAGCTATGGAAATTTTCGTTTCCATTAACACATATTTGGGTTATAGTTTTTAATTGGTCTTGTTCCTATATATACAGTATACACACACCTGTATTAGCTTATCCATTCTTATATAGATATGCTACTATAAAAAATACAATTTCACTGTTTTAAAGAAAAATTAATAGTCCTTTCTAAATAAAATATAGGCTCAATAAATCCACAGTCCCACCGCCCATTGTTAAAACTTATTCAATAAAATACAATACATTTCCGATGTCTGCAGAGTGACGGAGAACGGCAAAGTTTACCTCAGTTAAGCCTGACGATTGAAAGCCTGAATGCGCTTAGCCGACTGTTGAAATATGTAAACATTTATACCAGACTATGTTTTATTTAGGTTAAAGGTCGAAGAAAGAAAAATAAAATATTATTCGCATCGAATATTACGCACTTAACAGCGAGTGGGAATATTGCTTTTCATATTTCAATATTATTTTAATTAGTTGTTTCATAGCTGTTGTTGTTATTATTACAATCAACATGAAAATTTTGTTTGTGTTTAATGAGAAAAATTTACATTGTCTTTCATACATTATCCTTAAATTCCTAAAAGTCGAGTCCTAAAATTAAGAAGGTTTAATAAAAATAATCAGAACTAATGTATAGTGTACCTATGAGTGGAAAGTTAGGTAAGCCTTCTAAGGAATTAGTTGTACCTAAGTACAAACTTAATCCAATGCTTGCGAGACTAAAGGGCGGTTTAGTTGGAGGAAATATGGTCTAATCTTGGATTAAAGATATCTTGTTCGAGACAGCTAAACCGCTGTTGTGTTCGTGCTTCGTAAAATTGCTCTGATATCTTTGTTAATTAAATCGTGCTTTATTTAAATTATATTCATTCAAACTGTTTAAAAAACATACTTATAGAACTCAAGAGTTCTTATAAACGAATTGCAGACAGCGTTCAATGTTGATAATTTAAAATACTGTTCGTTCTGTTCGTTTAGAACGAGTGTCTGAGTGAGATCTGACATTTCTTCATTCCACTTTGTAAGCGATATATGTATATCGGGGAAAAGATCGTTGTTAAATACTTACTCAATATCCATACTTATTTGTTTTATATAAAATAATATCGTCTATGCAACGGCGAGAGATGCTTCACGATATAGTTGTATACATAGATACAACATTAAATACAGAATTATAATTTCTCATATTACAAGTTTAATACAGGACTTATTTCTTTGCATGTTTTTAAAGTGGCAACCGACATAAACTACTTAAGCAAAAACTTTAACATTACATTTATCATATTCTGAATCGGCAGAGCAAAGATTCACCGCGTCCCCGAGGGAAATCATGTAACTACTGAGCCATGGATGAGTCCACAAATATTTAAGGAGTTGCAACGTAGGAACAATTTGTTTTGCAAAATAAAAATGCATAGCGAAAACTTGTCTGGTCTTATAAAAATTATGAACTTATAATCATGTAGGACCAGTACTAATGCGCAGTTTTAATATTTATTAATGATATTCTTAAAGTTCTTTTAATAATAACATTCTGTAGTTTCTCAAAGTGTAGTGAACATGTTACCGCTACTAATTAACAGAGTACTGAATCGAACTTGTGATATTTCTTCGTTACTTAGGATAAATACAACTTCGTAATATCGAACCATAGGTCTACCATATCAATCCTAACGGCTGGCCAATCATTTATTCGGTAAAGTCTTGGAATCAATTTATACCTTCGTAATAATAATAATTAAATACTTCACTATACGTTAATCATCCTTACTAAAGCATACATTGAAAAATAAGAAAGAAATAAATAGCGAGAAACGAAGACTAGGAACACTAAAATCCCTCAATCACTTGAATTACATTGACAAAAGCAAAGCCTTGTTCTAAGAAAAGCTCAGCTTCAAATTGCAATATAATATTACCGAGTTACTATCTATCGTGTTGAGTTCGTCTAATTATTTAGGGCCGTTTGAAGGCTGTTTATGGATCCATCTGAGCCTGGTACTTTTAATCAATAAGAAAAGCAATTAGTCTTAAAAGCTTCCTGGAGCAGCTTGAAATTGAGTATGTAAACGCAGCTAAAAATAGAATAGAATCGACATCGGATACCCTGTTTCCGTTATGATGGTTCCGGGTACCTTTGGAATTTTATATGAATTGTTCACGTTGCTGATGCTATTTACCACTGCTGCTTCCCTTAGAGCAGTCATAACTTCAAATTCAGGTAACTACCCGTTTATATATAATTGTATATGATTTAACCTTTCATTTACTTTTAGATACAATTTCTACATTCAACTTCACTACTCAAAAAGAAACGCAAATTTCAGTCGTTTAAAAGACATTATTCAACCTTCCATTTGTTCATTAAATAATCAAGAATGAACGAATTAGACCCAACAATTTGCATAAATTGCTGATATGTTAATATTTGGGGGGATGCTTATTCCAAATTTATACCGTTCATTTAAAACAAACTCCAGTGAAAACATATTGCGTATTATCATTATAAACGTTTGTTTAAGCTTGCGAGGTAATTAAAAGTTTAGAACTGATAATAACATTGCCTCGAATGAGGGCTCTTGTTTGGCCAAAGAAGTTTCGTTAATATCACGCTATCAGCTTACAACGTTGCTCAATTTTCAATTATAGTTTATGTGTTTTACTTAAAACTATAAGTTAACAAATATGACTTTATTCAACTAAGCTTCATGGATTAACATTTTGAACTCGAAAGTCTTACAAAACCACGTTGGGTTAGAGTTGCGTTTTGTTATTTTTAAAAGTCATTTACACAAGATTTATTATAGTTGGAATTAAATCTATTTATAAGATATAAAGCTGAAGAGTTTGTTTGTTTGTTGGAACGCGCCAATCTCAGGATCTACTAGTTCGAATTGAAAAATTATTTTTTTATTGAATTGACCATTTATCGAGGAAGGCTTTTGGCTACATAACATCACGCTGCGACTAATAGGAGCGAAGATATAATGGAAAATATGGAAAAAACGGGGAAAATTATTCATCTTTGATGGCTTCCTTTGCGCGCGCTGCGAAAACGGTTAAAGATACAAAAATAATATGTATGAAAGAATTATTCCTCTTTAAATGATCTAAAAAAAAGTCCACGACAGTATATGTCTATCTTCTAAGATTGACTCACTATACCATAATATATAATAGAAATAGATCCGACGGGGACGAAGTCGCGAGCAACACCTAGTATACGTATAAGATAAAAGTTATCCTTTATTGCAATTTAAATTTTTATTACCGTTAATGTACCTACATGTCACAATAACGTCGAGAATATTTATACTGTATTGATATATTAAAACTGATAATAGCTGGTTGCACCCTAGAAAGATCGAATAAAAGCCTGTCAAAACAAAATGGTTACATTGTTTCAATGTTACATTGAACACACAGTTGTTCAAAGCCAAAAGGTTTCCTGAAACTGATTTATATTCGTCATAGTATAAGACTCAACACACGCATCAGAAGAGTTTTTAAAAAGAGCGACGTCATAATTGCTCACTTTTTTTTGTTGTTAGTGATAGGTTTAAAAAAACTCTAGGTTTAAAAATAAATGGAGCTATGTATTTATTATCTGTTTATTATCTGGGCAACATGATGGTGTCTCTGAGAGGTCTGTACTGTTCAGGAACTTATAAATACGTTAACTTATTCAACGGTTTTGAGTTTGCATTCAAAATACAGATATACATTTATCTTTTTTTTAAGAAAAACAGGTTAACGCTTGACCACAACTTACCTGATGTTCAGTGAAGTTGCGATCTAAAATGGAGCACGCGTGAGGTACCTGGTCACTCTACACTTAAAGGTCCCCAGGTTGTGGATAGCTGAGAACAGAGACTCCGGCAGGGAGTTCCACAATATTTCTATCGAAGTACGTTATATTGCATTAAACTAAGAAGAGTCATCAAGATCATCTCAATTAAATTGTGTCATCGTTTTGTCCATGTGTGCCGACATATATAATTACATAAAATTATCATATTTCTTTTATAAGAGTCAAATTAAATATTAATGTAACATTACCTTCATATACCTACCACTTCACAGAATTCTCAACGTTTAATCTGAAACCAAGAGATTAATAAATGTATTAACCAATAATATATTTCATAAGCAATATATGAAATTCCTCTCCGTACCTGGCCTGGAGCGTCAAGTACGTTCCAATAATATATCGTGTATTACATACCTATGATCTATTCTATTTTTGTATTGTATTGATATAAAATGATTAGAAGAAAGTGAACAAAATGAGTTTTTTTGTAACTCTGTGAGCATGCCATTTAAGTGATAATGATACCAATCGAAATTAGCGCATGTTATAATATAAAATTTCTATTTAAGTTCCGATTCGATGTACTTAACTACCCAAAGCACTTTTTTATTGTAGATGGAAATGTTTTACCCGCATTTATGCGTGTATTAAAAATTTAAACCTTCCTCTTGAATCACTCGCTGATTTGATTAAAAAAGTGATATGCTACATTATAGAATATATTCCATATTACTTTGACATAATATAGTAGCTACAAGTTTAGAAAAAGTTTCCAAAATTGGTATACTGGTATCAAAGCATGTTCCGTATAGAACATCAACCTTTAAAAAAACCATAACCATAAGCGAATGCCTTATTAATACTATAAATCATACCTATTTATAGTATACGCTATTGGTATGGTTGTTCTAGTTTTAAGTACAATAATGAATTGCTGGAGGCATTGCTACAAACAGTTTATTGTTCCGAAATTCGTACAACGTCTATGTACTTTTGTTACCGAATTCAAGTTTTAACAGTCTTCTTCGCTGGCATTTTGTACGTACAATTTATTCCTTTAAACAGAATCTTGGCCCGCGTCACCCAGAAGTTTAAACGAAGATATAATTGTGATGTTTTGACAGATGTTTCGTTTTCGCTCAGAATATTGCAAATTTTCTGTAGAATATGAACTTTTTAAAGAGAAGGTTAAGGTCGTTATGTTCGTTAAGTAAATAAACTTAAGTGGATTTACATTAACTAAATCGTATCTACCGTTATTGTCGCGTTATGCGCTGAGCATTTACATTATAATAAAAGCAATCAGACAATGTTGTTATGAAACAATTTTTCTTGATATGATAGTTATATTAAACTTGATATAATAATTTGACTATAAATATCTATATAATATGATCCTTGATATGATCGTTATTTGTTATGTGAGCACGCGTGATCGCCTTGTCTGACCGATAGAAGCGAACTGATTTTATAATATTAAAGTAATTAAGCGCTTGTTAAAAACGCTGACAATAGAAATATAAATAATTGTACGATATGGATCGTACAGTATGTCTCGTATAAGAAGTCTATTATAAATCTCTTTAAAACACCATAATTAAGTATTAGTTAAGCTCAGTATATAAAAATTTGAAACAAAACACTATGAATCGTGTATAGTACATAGCAAGAGCATTAGAAAGAACACTGCTTCAGCTATAATTCCCAGGATAAATGCTCATTACGTCGACAAAGAAGTTATCAACAATGCACACTGTTCTCCCACGTCCGACGCTCAGGGCTTTGTAGTTTATATTGCTTATATCAAGCTACATGTATGAGCGTACATTTACAATAAATATTAATTAATCATATGAAAGATCTTTTGACAATAAAATTCTGAAGTTTCTTACAAGCATAATAGACCAGGGTAGATCCCGTTAAAAATAATGAAAAGTGAAAAAAAATTATAATAGAATTAAACCCATTAGAAAAGGAGGGAAATATGATAAAAATGAAAGGAAAAATAATTTACGGGCGATCTGAGGTTGGGAAGGGGATGAAGGG
>DWAJ01005696.1:0-11211 GCA_018238005.1 Eurema mandarina | reverse complement strand
ATTCCGTTATCTAGTTGCCATAACACAAGCTTCTGTTTAGCTTGGAACTAGATGGCGCTGTGTATAAATGTCCTGAAAATTTTAATTTATTTATTATGATCAATTAATAGCCCACCTAAGGCCTGGAACCAACACAGGAGAGTCATGACCATAGATGATACACTATATACGGTCATGACCCTATTACTACTATTTCTTATTCTTCTTAATGTCGAAATTTTGTAATGGTTTTTTTGTCTCTTGTAACTTACCTACGAAACCGCAGAATCAGATGACTCAATAATAAACCTGCAATAAGATCAAACAACAGGCGGGCTTAACTATTTGTTTGTATCAAAAATTCATGATTCTCGATAAAGTTTCATTCGCGAACGAATTAAAATAGTTACGTCGCAGACGGCAGTTAACTTTTCTTTTAAGTAGCAATACTGAGTATTAAGTTTTAACGACATTGTAAAAAAACATTGCTCATTTAAATTTCTGTTTTAAATTGTTCTGTAGTAGTGTTTTTGTATTTCTTATGGATTTATATGAGCTGTAACTTGCTGTTCAATTTATGTTATTCAATATGTAATGTAATGCAATATTGCTTTCTTTTGACGACCTCTTGGTGCAGTGGTGTAGCCTCCTTTGCCAAGGGTTGTGGGTTCGAATACCGTGCAGGTTATCACGACAAGAATATTATACACTAGCAGTGTCCCGCGGTTTTACTCGCATAGTTCCCGTTCCCGGGGCAATAGGGGAAAGTTTGATACGTACATACACACAATGTTTCACATTTACATAAGTAGGATAGGATAGGGTAAGGCCTTTGGACATATAACAACTGGACTCCCACCGCAAAAAAGGATAAAACATATCATTCCCTCTTAGAGATTATTCCTTGCTTAAAATTCGAAAATAATAATGAATGAAAAAAATGAGGATATAAGGAATAACATCGTAACATTTAATTACAAAATGTATGCAGTTTTCGTCGTCTCAAAGCCAGATAACGTATGCTTAGCTTTTAAGACATTTGCTGTTTCGTATAAATTACTTTACTGGGAAATGGGAATTAGCATGAAATTCATTAATTAAGTAGCAGTTCAGGAGTTATGTTCATCTATTTACCTAATGAGAAATCTTATACAAAATGTAGAAAGAAACCCGGAATACTTATAAGTTGTTCGTCTGTCTATCTGTGAAGACCCCTTATTTCGATAACGCAATACGGTTTTATAAACTATAGACTATAGAAAGAAAATTGTAAGATTTAAATTGTATACTTTAAAGGATAAGAATTTTAAAGCAAAAATCACGTATTTCACTATTAACCATGTCTGCTTTATTGATTTTAAATTATAAGAAAAAAAGTAATTATGTAAGGATTTCGTAGCGGTCCTACAATAGCGTAGAGCATTGCTACGAAATATTATATATGAGTATAAATCATATATTTACGACTTTAAAGTTTAATTTTATTCCTTCTTAACAGTTTTAATTTTGATTTATTTGTTTTTATTTAGTCTGGCAACCAGCTCCGTATTCTATTTATGTAAAAAATTTCGTTTGTTCAACCTGTTATCAAATTTGGCAACTTTGGTTGAGATCGGCATAAATGGCAACATTTATAAGCTAATAACAGCATAACTAAAACAATTTTAGCTACCCCATACATCAATCTTCGATCAATTGATAATTATTCCAATATAAAACAGTGAAGCGATTGACGCATCGCTCGTGTATACCCGAGCGTGGTTGCCCGTGAAATTGAATATGTCCACTGGATTTACGCACGACTAATATAACATGTATGGCTTAGACAAGGGTGTAAGTAGCTGGAAGTGACCTTTTCACTTTTGTTACTTTTTCATTTTTATGGGGAATTTATTTAATAAAAAGATATATGATACGTTTAGTAGTAATTATGTATGTCAAAATGTACTTAGATTCTCATTGAATAACAAAGGTTTTTCAAAAATTCAAACATATTTATATTGTATTACTAAAATTCACGGAGATTCAAATAAAGCCAATATTGTGACACATATATATCCAATACGTAAATAACTAATTAAATAATATAAGTATATTGTTTCTTTATTCTAGTATGTCAAGCATTGAATCATGTAAGATATATATCTATTTCTTTTCAAGTATTCTTTAACAAAGACTACAAACTAGTTTAATCAAGGTTGAAGCATCAAACCAACAAAATGATTACTAAACGGCAGACGCGGTCGAGAGCTAACAGTTCTAACCAGAAGTAAACACGGTTGTCAACCCTAAATCTATTGTAACGGTACATCCAGATAACCATAAATCCTTGGTGTTTTTTGGGATAAAACGGTTTTGGTTTAAAGCATGTGCTGCTCCGCATTCATCATCTTCCCCCCTCCACAGACGACTAGAGACTTAACTACCATTTACAACCAAGCTGTAATGAACTCTACACAATTGATATAAGGTTGCCACTCGCTTGACAAACACTTAAAGTGCAAGCCAAGAGCAAAATTAAATTCCATGTAAATAGTGTAAGCAAGGTATTAGAGCCGGTGGAAAATATTAATCACAAAGCGCAATTTGTTTTTGTCCAACTGAAATATTGGATTAGAGATGTTTAATTATATAGAAATGTCTCTTTATTAATAACGCTGTGGTACTTCTAGGATTCATAAATCATGTTGGAAGTAAATTCGCCTTGAAATATTGTGTCTCGACTATTTATCATTTCTTCTTTGTCGCGTCGAAAGATCGCGTTATCTTGTCCTGACTACAGTATCGATGTTTAAAGAAAGGATTATTAACTTAAGGCGAGAATATCATTCTTTAAAATCTTTGCTAATATCAAAGTGTTGCTTTTGTAACGTATAGATGAATAAGTTGTAAGTTTGCTCACGGAATAAATACTGACCTGATTTGGCTGAAATTTTGCAAGCATGTAGCTTGGATAAACACACCTCTGATTCTCTTTTCTAGATATCGTGAATCTAGTATATAGTATTTAACTTTATGGAAAAAATATTTGACAGATTGAGCTACGCATTCTTCTTAATATGGATACGAAACATGTTCGCACGGTCTTATTTTATTCATAGCTAAATCTAAACACATTATAGAGCCATAACCCCACGCCCATAGATCAACTCCATAAAATAATTTACCGTTAGGCGATAACCGTTTTCAATAAATTTATGCCCAAAAATCCGGTCCCTTTTGTCATTTTGCGGCGTTTTCGGACGAAATATAACAGTAATATTTTTGCCAGTCAATATTTTTATGGTAAAATGTGTTACTTCGATAACTTTTAACGTCAATCACTGGCGGGAATATGGAGAAACAGTACGATAAAAATTGCACGTTTTACGCTTGGATGGTATGAGTACACGTGGAAATCAATGCGCCGCTGACAGTTTTTATTCCGATACTTCACTATAGCTGTTAACTGTTTCACCCACATATAGGTTCTATGACACTCGGAAATAATGCGTCTCGCCGTTGGTAGAAGAAATTTCAAACAAAGTCAGAAAAACAAACATTGCCATAAAAGTATACATCTACATTTTTTTATATAATATTATAGGAAAATCCTGAATCGCACTTATGTTATTTATTCCGATTAGATTTATAAAATTTCCGACGATCCATTTGAGCCTAGCAGTGGTCATGTTCAGAAAGTAATATTTCTTCTTTTTCAACTTGTAATATATGTATATAATTACAGACATTATATATGTATATAATATTACAAATATAATGTCTTCTATTATTTTATTCATTTAAGAAGTCCATTTCTCATTAGTGTATTTTACGCATAGCGTCGTAAATATCTCTAAACCGCCTTATACAAAACATTTAGAATGGACAAAATTCTATCAGAACAATTAAGTGAGAAAAAAAAAACAATTACTAATTACGTCTGAAATTAAAAAGGGAAAGTCTTTAAAAATATAAGGAACGTTTATTAATTATCCTTGTTTTTCGTATTTAATGATTGAATGAGGTCAATATTGTTTTTGATCAGGAATAACAAAGGCTTATAAAATAAAAGGTTCACTTATTTATTTATCAGATCAAAAACAAGAATGTTTGATTGTTTACCGTTTATACGAAATTAGGTTGAATTCGTATTTTCTTCAGAACTATGACTATTATTATTTACTTCGCTAAGTACTAAAACAATATTTGTGAGCGATTAAATGTTGTTGCCTTAATAAATATTTTACGCAAACCTTAACCTTTTTTCTTCTAGACTTTGTTTTTTTTACTCGACTTAAAAATGAGAGCTTTTTTCATTCGACTTTTTGGCCTATGTATGTATTCTCAAAAAGCTTTTTATTTTTATTTTATTTTTTATTACATGCCTAATTGTTTTTTCAACGGACTTCAAAACGTTGTTTGTTTTTTTTTATGTTTTTTTGTAACCTCAGAACCCTTAGTTGTAAATCTATATCGAATAAATGTCATAAGCGCGATTCAGAATTAGACGCATTACCAGCAGTTGCTACAATAGCAATGGAAATATTAACTTCAATAAAAATCGAAGTTAGAAGTTGAATGTAAAATGTTCACTTCATGAATCATTTTATTGGACACTAGGAATTTACAGCACTCGTAAAACCATATAAAACAAATCACGTATATAAATTCACTTTAAATACCGTAACGATCGAATAGTTTCGCGCGATAAAAACAAAATTGCCATTCGGTTCGGCGTAAACTGTCTCGATTTCAAATCGAGATTTTATTATTCGACAACTTGAGTGTTGCGAATCATTTTGAAGCTGGTACTGACGGGTGATACATACATCGGCGGTACAATGGAAGAATTAAATAACTCAATATTTATAGATCCGTGATTAAGTACCTTTTTGATAGTTTTTTTATGATTACTAACAAATAGAGAACAATTTTAGCGAATCATTTTCCAAGTTGGTACTGACGGTTGATACATATATATATTTAAACGCAGTCAACTTCAAGAGGCAGAGTATAAACTTTTTTTAGCTATAATCTCTTAGTTGTTAATATGCATGAATCAAGTCTTTAGTTAGTTGATAGGTGGTCGGTGGATAGACATAATTAAAAAGTATCTATAATACTGACAATATCTGATAGCAAACGTTCTTCAAAATGAAGTAGATAAATTTGTTTTCTATTAATTTTCACACCAATTTGACTGCATGTAAACATGTTTGTGATATGTATCGATACTTTAACGAATGATAAAGTTATGTCTGTTTATTTTATACATTTAATAATCTTATTAAATACTTAATGAAAATGATATACGTTGTGAAATTTATGTCATCCCTAAATACATACAAGAAGACACATTTCTTCTACTATTGGATGTAAAAGATTTAAGTACAAAAACCGAAAGCTAAGAAATAAGGTACCACAACTAAGCCACAAAATATCCTATACTACTACAAAATATCGAAACTTACGTATGTTGGCCGAAGAATGCACAAGACAAGACGACACGAGACCTCTTATAATTTATGATATTTTTTAAACATTAAGCTCGCCCAAGTGTCGGCCGGTGGATTTACGTTATAAATGATGCAATCGTGCCAGGTATTGCGTGTGAACAGAATATATTTGTACCCTTGTTTTAAGTGATAGGTACAAAATTCAACGGATAGGTACAATGAGTAATGAGAAAAATACTTTGACATTTGTTTAGATGAGTTTGCATAAATTTTTGTTTGTGGCAGAAATTTGCAATCTCATTTTGTGAAAAGATCTTCTTTTATATGGGAATATCTATTCCATAGATATGTTAGTGTATATAGTAAATCAGTCCGCTTGTTTTCGTTTTGCCCAATTAAACATTGTTTTTTTTATTACAACATACATTATTTATCGATGACAGAAGTCGAAGCTATGATCCCTCATTTCCTTACTTTACTCTTACTTATTCCTTCTCCACAATCTTTTTTTCTTCTTCTCCTCTTCTGTTTTGAAGAAGAATTTTCAACATCAGAGAATTACCGACTATACCTAAAAACCATTCTATATCCACTGAAATACACTGTATCTCTTTATCCGCTCAGAACTGAAACTAAAAATAAACTACGTGTTTACATGAAAACGGCGATTTCCTTAACTTTGATAAATGATGACATCGCACGTGGTTGCATATAGCACGTACCTGTCAGCTGTTACTAAAGAAAATAAATGTTCTTTTAGTTTATCTTGGGCTTTGTAAGCATAAATATACAGGCATTAAGCGCTATTGTGCGGAGCTTATACATGTAATATTGAAGACTGAGACTTGGATTAAGGTCTGAACGGAAGTTAGTGAATGTATGAAAATATATGCGTAAAATAACGTCTGTAGGAGTTTGTTAGAGTTATTTTTTATTTTATTTATTTACTTTTTATTACATTTATATCTTAAAGACTAATTGTACGGAGTAGAAGAAATGTTATAGGCGACCTCAACACAAAAAAGTGATTTCTTCCAGGCAATCTTTAATAAATATTTGAAAAGAAAGCTGTGCTGGTTGTGTGTTGAAAGCTGTCTGAGTTGGATATAGATATAAAAATATATGCATAAATAATCCTTGTTATAACAGATGTAATAAAACACATTCAATCATTTTTTGGTACTGCTCATGTAATTGCACGCATCGAGAGCAAGCACAACTTAGTACTTTTGAGAGTTCCCGAGATATGAATGAAGAAAAATATATTTACAATATTCAACGTTAATCGAGTTTATAATATTAGTATGGATGTACTTGTACACGAATTTTTTGCGATTTCTTTGGACATAGAACTGCTCACAGAGCATAATGAAAACATAGCTCGCCCAAAATGAACGAGGCGCGCAATATCCGATAGCTTAAAAAGAAAACGGCTCTCGATTGCACAACCATTCCGATGCATTTTGCTCATGTTTGACACACGCTTTTATGCGCCTCACATATGCATTTGGGTTTTTAGTACATTATACTAAGAATAGTTTGAGTAGTAAAATTTCTACCTCATTGTACCATCACTACATAGCATTAAAAACGTCACTTACATTGTCCTTATATCCCTGGGTTTGCTTAAATCTTTAAAACTACGCAACTAATTCTTAGGCGGTTTTGTTAATAGATAGAGTGATTAAAGGGAAGGTTCGAAGCCGGGGTGGGTCGCTAGTTCTAATGAACCCAGATTGTTCCAATGCTACAATCTGGGTTCATTTAAAACTAGAGTAAGCAGCAGGCGACCTGTGGTCAAGCGCTCGCCTCTTACTCAATAAAAAAATGACAATATTTTTATTTTCTTCCTTTCTTTACTTTATAGTATCGAATGTTTTTATTTATTTTAAAACTATACTAATATTTTCGTCGCTTAAACAAACAACTATTGAACATTTAAAATCTTTTCTAATACAATTTTCATATTGTGCAAATGAATTATAATTTTTAACTCCATTCATGAGTTTCATAAAGCGAAAGCTTTCTCCACTTCACAAGGCAACGCATTTGTATAAAATACAATAATTGTTCCATTATCCTTACATTTACTCAAAGGGTAGTTTTTAAAAATGTATTTTCTATTTAAGGATCATACATTCAATGTTCTCCTTCACATCTCATTTTATAGTGAGTAAATAAAAATATCATATTATGATTCAATGTAGTGAGCTGTTTTTAAAGAAATACAATCTAGTTTCTGTTAATGACTGTGTATATTGAATAGTCGTATATAGTCGTCATGTGTATTTTACAAGCTTTTATTTAATTTCACCTGTCCGGGGTCTGTTTGTTTGTTCGCTTGTAATCAAATCTTGCAAGTAAAATTTGACCCACTTCCCGGTTACCGATTGAGTTGAAATTTTTCATTCATGCGTAAATCGTATGACAATGCAAAATTATTATGACATGGAGCTGATCTGATGATGGAGCCTAAACGTGGCCCTACGAACTCAGTAATTAAACGACACAACCTTATCGTGTTTGAGCTCGTTTGATTTGTCTTGCGTTCTCCTGTCTGGGGTCTGTTCGTTTGTTTGTAAAGCTTGTTTTAAAAAAAATAAAAATTTTAACTTATACCTTGTTTCTAATCTAACTTTAAAGTCTCTGTAACGAACAATTCCATTCACAACTCATTATGATCAATTTCAAATGCGTCTGCGACCCATTAAAAAGTTTCATATGGTTGCTAAGTAAAAGCGTGAAGCCTTGACGAGATTTTAAAATTCTATCCTCGTGTACGTCGCTCGAAAAAACTGCTATATTGCTTGAACTTTTACCGCGTTTTGTTTTACTAACGGCCAAATACTCGTACGCAAATTAAATTTAAGCACGCCTTAAGACTCTTAATTTTAACAGAATTGTATAGCGAACTGTCATATTGGATCGGTTTAAGTTGTACTAAATTTTAAGTTGCTTATTCCGGCATAAGAGTTATCTTTTAATGCGATTACTATTCGTGCTATATACCGAGCTAGCGACCCGCCCCGGCCTTGGTCGCATATATTATGCATGTATTGTACATATAAACCTTTCTCTTGAATCCAAATTACTCTATCTATTAAAAAAGCGCATGAGAATCGGTTACGCAGTTTTAAAGATTTAAGTATTCTTATGGATATAGAGATAAAAAAGTGACTTAGTTTTATACGATGTAGTGATTATCTAAAAAAAATCTATTCATGAATAACATATAGTTTTAAATAGATTGTTATAAATACGATTAATTATAATTTTAAGATTACCTAAATCACTCCCTCGCTGGGAGGTATGATGCTCTCAAACCGGCGACACGAAGCTTCTCAAAGACGTCATTGCGTTTGTTCAAAAAGTAGAAGGAAATTCCCGCCCTCCTTTATTATTCCTTTATTCCCTTTTATCAGAAATCATATCCTTTTGTCCCTATTTTAAAATACCTTTCCTCTCTCCTATTGAAAAAAATGTTTTCTTTCTCGAAACGTTACTAGTACTTATTACTATATTAGCAAGTATAACTCTTATTAATACAGACTCATATAAGTTTATATAATAAACAATAGTCGAATTCCATCTATAGTATGTTCTAAAACAAGCTTCAATTGATTTTCTTCTCCTTAATAACAAAGCGTGAAGCCTTAAACATTGACTCATTGATACGAAGTGTAATGAACTTTGCTTTAAGCTTTGACATTTGTAATTATTCTATACTAGCTGTGCCCGCGGTTTTATCCACGTGGTTCCCGTTCCCGGGGCAATAGTGGGATATAAAGTATCCTGTGTGTTAATCCAAGATATCACCTATCTACATACCAAATTTCAAGTAAATCGGTCAAGCCGTTAATGCGTGAAAGAATAACAAACATACATACATTCTCACAAATTTTCACATTGATAATATAAGTAGCACTAAAACATTAGTTACATCTTATTACTACTACTTATATTATCAAATCTTATTTACAACAGTAAAGTGGGGTGATTAGAGAAACACAGCTGCACACGTGTAAGCATTAAATGCATCTAAACAATTTAATGACACACACATAGGTTAAATTAAATAATTTACAAGAGTCTATTGTAAATACATACATAGCAACACCCAGATCCCAGAAAAATCAAATGTAAATTACAAAGATATTTGTCCGGTGTAGGGATCGAACACACGACCCTTCGCGCAGAAAGTAGTTGTGCACTTTATTTGTTATAAAAAATTACATACCATATTACAATATAGAAAAGGCCAGGATAGGCCTACTATTTTTATATATTGAATCTTACACAGAAAATATTCTGGACTCTATAATTTCATATGCAAATTAAATGGCTTAGAAAACTACCGGATCAATTTATTTATTTATATTTATTCCTGTTTACAATATTATTTGGGCCATTTCATTTTAGGCAGACTAAAATAAGGTTTTATTTAAGTAAATACGTTTGAAGCTTTTCTCAGCAATATCGCCAAGTAAGGTAACAAAATGTTGTGGTAACACTGAGATTTATTGTAGCCAACGGAGATTGGAATCCTCCTTTAAACTCCTAAATCGGAGAATAGAATTTTGTTTCACCGTATATGTTATATGTATGAGCATTGCGTGAAAACAAAAATAAGATCAGCCAGTTAAAAGCTACATACCTAAATGGATAAAATATATAATACATAATAAACATTATATTCCATTTTGACCCTATGTTTTTAGTTCGAGTCCAACCATACAGGAAACTCATTAAATTACTTGAATAATATAAATTAGATACAGTCTTCATTATAATGAAATAATGTAGAAAACTTATAGCTATGACCTATACAGATTTAAATTGGTTTTACTAATCAAAACGCAACATTGACCCGTAAGTATAGAAATCATATGACCTATAGGTCATATAATTTCTATACAAAACAAATAGGAAGAAGAAACTAAACTGGAACTTATGATTAACCACTATACAACTAACAATATTTTATCAACACTAATATTATAAAGAGGAAAGATTTTTGAACTTTTGTATGTTACGGATAAACTCAAAAAGTACTGGACCGATTTTAATAATTTTTTTCATTATAACATAGGCTATATTTAGAACTATGTCTACACGTGCGAAGCCGGGACGAGCCGCTAGTTACTTATATATAACAAAATGCCAACCCCATTCAATGAAAACGATTTGATTACAAACCAAATATTGACTCAATGACTTTGCACAGGCGGGTGATATTGCAAAACAAACACACAGACATCTGTATTCTCACTCTGGTATTTAATTAACACAAGAACAGGGCATTTACAAAATTTCCAAACAAAATATTATATTGAAATAGATGGTCGAAGTAACTCGCTATATATAATAAATATTCGACTTAATATTTAACTTAAAAATACTTCCATCTTATATTCTTAAAACTTTATTTCAGGGCTATCCCGATCACACACGTGTAGGCTTAAAAATAATTTCAATATAGAACAAATTTATATACATACCTGTAACGACCCCTGCTAGTATAATACGAATGAAGTCGTCGTTGATATCTAATAATTTGATACCTTTAGCTCTGAGGAAAGTTACACCCATAATTTTCCGTACTCCACACCATAAGACGTTTTTATATAAAATTAAGTGTACTACTGAACTGATTTTAAATTAAATTTGCACATCGTGTGCAGTTTGATCCAACTTAAAAGGTAGGATGGGTTACTTCATATTATAAGTGAGGGAAGCCGGGTCGGGTCGCTAGTATGCTTATATATCATGAAGCAAGTTTATTACTATCAAACCC
>DWAJ01005695.1:0-11211 GCA_018238005.1 Eurema mandarina | reverse complement strand
CATAAGAATGAAACCCGTTTTCCGTTGTCAACATGAAAACGGCTTGACCGATTTGGCTGATTTTTTTTGTTGTTTTTGTTATTATTAGGAGAAGGTTCTTATGTAAGAAAGATTAGCATTTCACTTTTTTGATATTTCATGATTATAGCGATACGAAGTTCGCCGGCTCAGCTAGTATTTGATACAATCTATCCTTCTATACTTATGTTAATAAGAGGTTATGTTTGTGAGAAACTGTGCAGGAGGTTCATATGACAGAAGGGGTCAATCACCTCTGTCCAAGAACAGTTTTAAAGCCATAAGGAATGTGTTGCCAGTTAAAAGAGGGGGAAGAAAATGATTTCAAAACGGAATAAAGGTTGGCTCTTCTATGGGAAAGAAAAAGAGGTCACCACTTACCAAGTTACCGAACGAAACGCAATGTGTCAAAGTGACAATTACGTCGAATTGACGTTTAATGAGATGTCATTTATTGACACCGTCTTTTTACGAAAGGTGGTTTCACTATAGGTATGGTTCTACCTTGGAAATAAGTAACATGTGTATCTACTGAACCAATTTTGTAAATTTTCTTACCGATATAAAGCTTAATTTTATGTGTCATTATTTATGAATCAGAACAGTAAAATTCGTTTTCTTTGAGTCAGACTCATCATAAACGAAATAGGGTTTCTTTAGTCAGTGGGACATAGCTTTGTACATACTTACAAACTTTCAGGTTTGTAAGTATTTTCAAACTATTTTCACTTTTTTATTCACACATATATTATATTTTCAGGTTCTCGGTGCTGTTGTTACATATTTCATGGTATTGGTTCAATTAAAATAAATATATTATTTTTATATAACACTATAAGTAGAATATAGATCGTATTTAAGTATATTTGTAGAATGATATCGTTATAAGTTATTTACTAAGAATACTTTGATTAATAAATAGTATAGAAAAGGATTAATTGTATTGCAGGATGATTGAGCTTAAATATCTATTAAAATATTTCAGTATTGGTGTTTTTATTATTTTTAACTTTAATTCTCTGACGATACTTTTTTTGCTGACACTACTTTTTTAACAGATTTTTTATTAAAACTGTTATGCTGACTCTACATTTTC
Source organism: Eurema mandarina (assembly GCA_018238005.1). NCBI lineage: Eukaryota > Metazoa > Arthropoda > Insecta > Lepidoptera > Pieridae > Eurema > Eurema mandarina. Next base: position 10,097 of record DWAJ01005695.1, on the reverse strand, counting down.
AACTTAAATAACATCTGGTAATATACGAGTAACTAAGTAACATTGAATTCATTTATGTTATTTAAGAAAAACGAGAAGATTATTTTTTATTTTAACGCTTTTTCATCAACTATTGTGGTACCTACATACAAAAATAAACGTGATCACCATTCAATACTGATACCATCAGTGCGCGATATTGTATCACTTGATCGGATTTATATCACAGTTCATGTTACTAATACAAAGAAATAATAACGGATTATGAAATTCCATCGATCAATTATTAGCCAATTATTTTGTAATTTAAAAAAAAAATCTTTAGATTGCGTTATCTATCTAATTATTGCGATAAAATTGTTAATCGCTTACATTTATCATTAAAAAAGAGGTGTGTTATGTTTATTTTTTGTTGTTTGCCACACGAATGGTGTCAGTGAAAAATTACCACCAGATAATTTGGGCCAACTACTATCACCGTCCGGATGTCTTCGTCAGATAAGGGGTATGATTTTCCATACATGTGTCAACTATAAACTAAAACCTATCCGAAAATAATTATAAAATGTCACTTAAAATCGATCAAATATTCAAAACCTTTACAAAGTAATAAGAAGGACAAACTTTATGAGTATATATTTTGTAAGTTATAGTTGAGAAAAAACGGCGTATATGAATTAATTTCGCATTGAAATCTTCTAACATTACCAAATATTACAAAAATAAATCCTACCGCATCACGTGACTGGTTTAAATAGACAAAACTACTGCATGGGTTATCCTGCAGTTTCCATACACCAATACATTGAGTGATCAATGGTATATAGGTACACATATTATACCACAGCAACACTCATATTATGTCTTTTTTTATAGAGGGAAATGCTTTTAGGCATACTCGCCCTGATGGTAAAGTTCGGCGGGTGATGTAGGCTTCGCCTGGCCATTGGGGGTGTTGGTGCGACGCGCTAATCGCGCCGCACGGCCAGGAATACCCTCTAAAACCCTCTGCCACTATTAGCCCTTGTGTCGGAGCGAGGGATCACTTGCTCAATTCCGCCTGCTAACCTCGACAGAACTCATATTATACCTACTGTTTTGTATATACCTTCCTATGAATAGGCCATACATCTACATATACACGTCAATATTAAACAAATTGATTTTACTGCAACATGTATTTGAAATGGTGCAATAATTATCTCATATTTATAACACAAGGTAAATCTAACAATGGAACATCATGATTGCTGGGTGATTTATTTATGATACAGCTACTGATTATTTATTTAATGCTTCATTATTATACTTAAACAAATATCAAACAACTTTGAACTAGGTACACAATAGATGTTATCGCAATGCAATAGTCTATTCCAGGCCAAAAAAAAGACATAAAAAATATACTCAACATATTTCTAATACTTAATTTACTTTTTAAATTACTTTTACATACATAGTTACGTGTATGCTTCACGCTTGTTTTTTACCTATGTCGGGGTGGCTTACGTGGTCTTACCACCTCAAATATCGGTTGCATTTACATATTACAATAAAACTAGCCGCGCCCCGCGGTTTTACCCGTATTTACGCATGTAATATATATGTCGCAGGCGGATTGTATAATCCGCTGTTTTACATTACGGCTAGCCGTTTTGAAAAACAGGGCCGTTTTGTAATGCGGCGGTTCAACGTTTAGCCGTATTGTGTTGCGTAGTTTTTGTATCATTATAAATTCTTAAATTCTTATTATTTTTGTATCATTGGCATAGTTTTTGTATTGTTATAAAAAAAAACTTGAATACTCAGCTTCATTTTTATTAAAGATGAGTAAATAAGTTTTTTATAATGATAAATAACTAACCTAACCTAACCTAATATATTAAAAAAGTAACATATGGCGACGAATACATTTAGGCGGTTTTTTACTTATCCGCATTCAATACGGCTAATCGATGAACCGCCGCTTTGCAAAACGGCCCTGTTTTGTAAAACGGCTAGCCGTAATGTAATACAGCGGATTATACAATCCGCCTGCGACATATATACAAATTCTCGACATCAAACCATTGGAGACTAACGGCCTACTAACGGCCTGCCAGTTAGTGTACGAAGATTACTCCTTTGTTCCAGACATAGGTTACTGTCCCTTTCGCAAAATATCACTCAGGATTTACACACCCCTGGTAAAAAAAATAATATCGAGAAATAACATACGTGTTCTAATCACTGTATCTGAATAGTGATAATACTGAAAGTGCTCACGATCAAACCGAGCCGTCGCGGTCCCACGACAGTTGGTTCCATGTTTGCACCGAGTAATCTCAAATCATGAATTAATACACCGGTCATAGCTAGGGCTGTACGCAACAGAAAATATATTTTTAGATGTACGTTGTTTTCAATATATACAGGGTTACTTCTTCTGGAATAGAAGAATCAAAAGTTTCTTGACCCAGAGCAGCTAGAAACAGTTGACTCTCATTTTTACTGATGTATTTTGTATAATTTGTTTATTTCAATATCGTAGTGTGTCGATAAAATATTATTTGATCTAAACCAACTAGATGTATAGCAATCAATAAACGCGAGTTTGAAACCATTTTTCATACTTATCTTGAATCGGATTACCTATTTAGTATAATACTTTAATCACGCAATCTGCTGACTCTTACTAACTCATTAAAGTATTATTTTTATATTAATTGGCAGCCCTAGTCTCAGCCTCAAGTCAAGACAGCCTGCGGCTTTTCAACGTACGAGAACTAAGCCAAAGCCAGTACTTACTACTCGTACTCAGTAGTGAAACAACCCGTGAACCGATTGCACGCATTCCGTGACCGCCGCTATTTATAAACGATCGATTCCAAATTCAAAAATGTAAACAGTGCCGCGAATAACACCCGTTACACGCGACGTATCGATACACGCGACCGTCATCGATTATCGACCGATAAACAATCGATTGTGACAGACAATACGTCGATATTGCACTGAATTCCACCATACAGAGGTTAACTAGTCATGTTGTAAGTTACATTCAATCATCACCTGTCACGAACACGAATCATAAATCCATTTCTCACGGTATAGTGGAAGAAAACAGTGTCGGTGGTACAAAACGATAGCTATTCAATGCTAATAGAAATATTGTTTACGAATCGATAGCGATCAATGCGTCGAATTTCGCGAGTTATTCGTAATCAGTAAAGTGATCTCCGGACGACCGTGACGCTAATTACCGACATAGTTTATCGAATTATAATAATCGATTATTGAATCGATATTTTAATAGCTGTACTTGTATGACGTGTTATGTTTAAATTGTGTATGTTCATTAATTATGGGGATCGATTTAACTATGACATCATAAATGTTATCGTAAATACCTACAAAGTATAAATTTTAGCGTATTGTAATCGTCATTATTCTATTTCTATTTATTTCCTTATTTAACATAAAGGGAAGTTAATAATTAAGATCAAATATGTCTACTATACTGAATATATGAAATACGAGTATATATTTCATACTGAGTTTTATATATTAGTACTGAAAAGTATAGATTAATATATTATTAAATAATTATGTTGAGAAAAAAATGTCGAGATTTTAATTGAGTGACGAATATGGTAGTCCAATAAATTAGTTTAAATTAATTAATTATATACCGACAGTATTGCCTTTAAATGATTTAAAACGATTTGCAATGTCTATGGTTCTTATGGGACCTACTTCGGAAAAATCTCTTTTGAAGCGTAAATACAAAAATAAAATAATATACTGTCAATAAAAATAATAACCAGTATTAATCAAGACTTTAACTTAAACTTTTTTTTTCATTATTATTAAAATACACACAGATTATAACGTCACATGAAAAGCATATTGGATTCCACATGCAATAAATCGGCACAGATGCAAATCATTACAACAATATTACTGATAAAATTAATTTTTAAATAGACTTTTCGAATAATTTCTTACTATAGTAATATTAACGTAAATTAAATAAAATAAATAGTTGAGAAAGTTACCGTTGCGCGCCTGCGCTGTCTGTGCGTCTTTCCTACCTAATAATAACACATTTTAAAGCTTAATCTTGAAATATGAAAAAAAAGTTTGGTTTAAATTAAATGTTAAACCGTCGGGTGTGGCTCGTTGTAGCTACTTCTTCATTTTACGTTCTGAATTTTGAGCATTCAGTGATACTATCACCTATTACAGCCTTTAATCGCTCTCATCGCCTACGTCACCTAAACCTTCCCCGAAATATAATTCCTTCAACCAGTTTATTAATAGCTTATACGCGTAATATATCTATGTATATATGTACACTTTAATTTATTAAGATAAACAGTTTAACACTTAAGAATCGCTTACCATAACATACTGGCAGACAAGCTGTGAAACACATGTTAAAATACATTACATCATTTTAACAAGAACACGCTTTAACTTTTAAATGACAAAACGTATTAATAACGCTGTTATAGAAATTATTCTAGAACTAGCCAGGTCTTGCGGTTTAATACGTGCGGTTCTTAATTCCGTTCCAATGTTGGGGTAAAAATTATATAAGATAAATCAGGCTCTAATTTATAATCTTAAAAGGAAGTATGTCAATTTTTTTTTGTCTTTCACATCTATACTGTATGCAATTAAAACATAACGAGTCGCTGTCTGTACATGGAAGATATATGAGAAAAAATATTATCTTCATTAACGCATTAGAACCCAGAACAATGAATGAGAATTTTTGTGTTTGTCTGTTTGTTTGTGCACGCTAGTCTCAGAAACGGCTTATCCTATCTAGATGGGGTTTGGTGGTCTTATGTTGGTCAATTATATATTGTGGTAAGGTTCACTTAACATTTAGTTATGGAAATTTAAAGAATCACGTTGAACTTGCTTTAAAATTTGCCATATTGAAATTCTCTATATCCGAAAAAGAAGACCTTACTTCTTTGTCAAGTCCTATATTATGTTGTCTATAATAAATTTCTTATCGTATAGTTTAATAATACTTCGTGAGCCTATGGGTTCATAGGCTTATAATTATGTATTTAATCTTACCCAAAATAATGAAGTTTTAAAGTTTCTATAGTGATATGTTATGCTTGCAGGAAAATATAAAGAACAAGGATCAGTATAGATAAGGGATACCGTAATTTTATAGTCAGACTAAAGCCCTTTGTAATCTCAGTATGTATCTATTTCCACGCGAAAAAAATTCACTGTAGTGTAGGATAAAAAAGGTCATATTTCAACGTGGAATAATAACAATAAAATAAATTATTCCAGTGTTATTGACACGGATGTAACGTTTTTCAAAATAAACGTGTACAAAATAATAGTTAAATAAAATCGAAATTTCAACATATTTATTTATATAATTTACAATTAGGTAGCACTACGTACAGTCAAATATAAAAGTCGAACGATATACAATTTTGATATTAAAAAACTTGATTCATTATTTATTAGCCAGCTGTTCCCCGAGATTTTATCCGCGTCGTTTCGTTTCCCGGGGCAATACTGGGATATAAAGTATACATAGGATAATCCAGGGTATCGCCTAACTACATACCAAATTTTAGCTAAATCGGTCTAGCCGTTTTTGCGCGAAAGAATAACAAACATAGGTACATCTGGTATCTCATACATACATTCTCAAAAACTTTTACATTTATGATTATTACATGTATAAGAAGGATTGTCGTGATATAAGAGAAACATATCTTATCCTATAGAAGTAGACAATGAGCAGTTTTAAAAAATAGGCAATGTATAAATATATACATGGTTTTGACATATTTTATATGTTCATTAACTTTCTAGTGGACTATACTTTTATGTATATTATATTAATAGGCATTAAAATAATTTACGACACTTTAATTATTTAAATGAAACGGTTAGGTTATAGTAGGTACTATAGAGAAAAACATTTTCTCAACATTTATTTGACAATGTATCAAATATTATATTATTAAATTGTTATTTACGGCTGTAACAAAAACGTGACTTCGTTAAATTCACAATTGGTTAAGTGCGTCATAATAGATCTTGTTTTTGCGTTAAAATAAATTTAATAATCTATCATAGCGTTTCCTTCTTACTGATGATTTAATAAAATGTTTATACGTAACGAATAGGATAATTATCTTTTTTCAATTCTGGTTGATAATATAATTTAAGCTAGAGAGCTTTTAAAGAAAAGTTTATTAATAAATTTGTATGGATTTTTATCTTGAAACTAGCTGTTGTCCGCGACTCTGTCCGCGTGGAGTCATATAAACTTTGACCCCCCCTACCCCCTTATAACCCCTTTTTCCAGTTAAAAAGTAGCCTATGTTACTCTCCATCTTTTCAACTAACTGTATGCCAAAAATAAGGTCGAATGATTGCTTAGCTACCGCGTGAAGGAAGGACAAACAAACAAACACACTTTCACATTTATAATATTAGTATGGATTATAAATTAAAATTATCGTTTGAATAACTTATAAAATTTGAATCATGACGATCATTACGATTGAAGATTTGAATCGTGGCGTAATACTGGCATGGCAATAAAAATATATTTTAATACAAATATATATAAATTACGCGTCACGTTGTTTATCCGCGATTGACTCCTAAATTATTGAGCCGATTTTAAATATATTATTAACACACTGTGTGCAGTTTGATCCAACTTAAAACATAGGATAGCTTACATCCGGTATTGTTCCGGGAACGAAAACTACGCAGGTAAATCCACTGGACACAGCTAGTCTATTATGGTATCCGAATTTTTACCTCTGTTACCGTAAGTAAACACTTAATGCAAAGAAGCAAATTGAAAGAAAGAAAAAAAGTGTCTGAAGCAAAACGTATTCTTCTACTCAAAGTGAAGAGTAGGTATATAATATTGCTTTAGTAGGCACATTACCATCTTCAAGCAAATTCAAATGTAACCAAAATATAATTAAACGATCCATCTTCCGTATTTTCTTCTAACCAAGCTAACATCAATAATATCGATACAGAGATTCTAGAAATATAAGTGGTTTGTCGATCAACTCTTTATCTGGCAAGACAAGAAATGCATATAATAAAAAAGTGTTTGTTATTTAATTCGATGTTAAGATAACCAATGATAGACAGATCCTACGGTTGTCTGTTGGTTTTTATTATTGTACTTACACGTGATATAAGCTGGTAATAGTTACAGAGAATTGCATGTCATTGCCAAGTTTTTATTGGAAAGCTTTTAATGTAATGTTGCCTAAATACTTAATAGCAATAATGAAATTAAAGGTGGTGCTTATTCCTTTATTTTACTGCAATGAAATTACTTTTTAACCGACTTCAAATAAGGAGGAGGTTCTCAATTCGTCTGTATGTATACTATTTTATTTTATGTATGTTCACCGATATTTTCGTCAATTATAGACGGATTTCAATTTTTTTTCGTTAAGACCGGATAGGCCTAATGATAATATCTGCTCATCAAATTTAAAAGTGTTTTCACTAATATCGTCACATCCATACTAATATTATAAATGCGAAAGTAACTCTGTCTGTCTGTCCTTTCATCACGCTAAAACTACTGAACCAATTAGAACGAAATTTGGAATGCTATTGAATTGCAATTAGAACTACTTTAAAACTGGAAAAAAGTTTATTAAGGTAGGCAAGGGGGGGTCAAAGTTTATATGAAAGTTCACGGACGGACAGAGTCGCGGGAACCAGCTAGTTATTCTATAAATAATCGTATCAGAATCACGTACACATCTTTTTTGAACACAAGTATCTCATACAATGTGCCAAGAGCATTATCGCGATATTCGTGCATTGTAGCGGAATGAACTTTTACCGATCGTATGTAATGTATCGTAAATAAAGACATTTCGCAAATCATTATTTATGGTATCGACATTTGACGGAGCAATGTTACCGGCGCAATTTATTTAGCCGTGTTGCTCCGCGCTTGTTACTAAATCTTGTATAACATTCGCTCATATATCAAGTATATACTGCATTTATCATTGAGGTGGTACTCCGTTTAATTTTATGGCAGTTGTTGTCACATTAATAATAAAGTACATTTAAATGTATTTTTTTTTTTAATTTTGAAGAATTTTAGATGACTATAGAATTTATCTTTTAATAAGACACCGAAAAAAATATTATGTTATAATTGCAATTTTATGGACAATTATGAAGTTTTAAATATTACTTACATTGAAATTAAAATAAAGATTATTTAAAATTTGAAATGAAATAGTCCTACATGCCATTAAATTACCTACTACATAATATACCTTATTAAATATAAGTGTTTGTTTAAACCTAATTTCAGTAAGAATTATTACGATACAAATTAAATATATTGCATCTAAAATAGATTAACCCTCAGAAATATTTACAAAGTATTCAAGAATGGATCCATAACATTTTATCGGTAATTAAATTAAATGTGTATATATTGGGCTTTGTACGAATGTTCAAAGTACATTCTCATGTGGACGCCATAATTTTCTCAGTACAATGTTCGAGTTAGCTACCTCGCCGATATATTTGAGCTTGGGCTCTTAAAACCATTAACATTATTGATAAAATCGTTGGAACTTGGAACCAATAAATCTTTTGTCGGTTGCTGGGACTTAATACATCGAGTTGTAATACTTTTAATATAATTAATAATGTAATTTATTTCCTACGTTTCGTCTTGATTTATAAAAACGTCAGTATGTATTATTTAATTTATTATAATCGTAGTTCTAATCAGTTATAAAAAGCATTATTACAATATCGGTATTTCTTTTACTAGTACTTTGCTTCATAAAAATAATATGTTTAAAAAAAAAACAAAATATTTTTAATAAATGTGACTCCCTTATATTATTATCTCATTTATTGGATATTACTTTATCTTTTATTAATGATAAGTTTTATAAAACACATATAAAAGTAAAACATATACGGAAACGTAAAAACATATACATAGTATAAAAGCTAGCTTTGCTGCTTTATATCTAAGATAGAAAGCAGAAAAGCTAGGCTCAAGCTACTGGCGGTTAAAGCCACAAAGAAACCACCTGTTGATTCATAAAGCCTTTTGTATCTCCGTATATATTATTATTAATAAATTACTTTTAATCAGAATATTACTAATCTCGCTTATTATAAATTAATCTTTGCTTGGAAAAGCTACTTGCAATTAAAATATATGTCTGAACAACAAATTATTTCGTGTATGTCGGTCGAATGACATGATCGAATTACTGTGTTATGTTGCGCATGCGCATGGAATCCATTAATCAGTTCTATAATTTTTAAACTAAGCATCTGTTCTAATTTTATAGAATCTTTCTTACTACTGGATGCCGTAGGATGACATAGGGGCCAGATTTGTTATAGTAAGTTAAAGTCAAGAAATTACATAGTGATAGTATTAGGAGTATAATATTACAAGGAGATATTCTAGTATGGAGAATATGGTAAATAATACTACTAAAATTAGAAAATAATTTTATAATTGAAAAGGTATGTAAGAAAATCTAATATGATATGAGAAAAAGAATTAGAATGATAGTCGAAAATAAAACATATTATCTAATATTTCTGAGAACATGTTGTAGGATAAATGTGTGTAGTATCTCACTACAATACTGAATTTAATTACTATCGATAACGCAATAGCTCTTAATAATTTGTCGCAGCCGTTACAATTGTTAAAATTTATGTTTATTTTAACCATACGTTTTGACCTTACCCATGTTAATTACAACCTAACTGTCGTAAATAAATACACAGTATGACATTTTTAAGTACCTATCTGTGAGGGGTTCAGGTTTTAATCAATTAAAATAGAAAATTTTATCTTACGGAGATAAAAACACATAAACGCTATGAACCTTTAAACCTTTAAGACCGAATTGAATACGGCTTTTTTTTGGTTTGCGGTATCTTTTTTAAGCTTTAGAGTAAATTCTAATGTTAATCTATATCTATACTAATATATAAAGCTGAAGAGTTTGTTTGTTTGTTTGTTTGTTTGAACGCGCTAATCTCAGGATCTACTGGTTCGAATTGAAAAATTCTTTTTTTATTGAATTGACCATTTA
>DWAJ01005694.1:0-11211 GCA_018238005.1 Eurema mandarina | reverse complement strand
ATAGCATCTCTCGCAAGTTGTAACCACGTGTTGTCCACTGACCAACATCGTCTCAAGGTAATGATATTAATCTGCTTTAGTTACAGAAGCGTAAATGAAGCATGAACTGATCCTTTAAGACTTCCTTTTTATCAAACCCTCGGTAAATTATAGTTATTGGATTCTTGATTGGCCGAACCGTCGCGCGATTAGATATATTGATTAGAAGTTCACTGGCTCGAAACCAGACAATTTGATCATCTTAAAAAATCATCCTTGACCATTAAAAAGCTATATAAACCAAACAATGGTCATGTATGTCAGTGTCGCAACCCACTTCAATTGCGCAAGATCGAACAAAGAAAATGCAAAAGAAATTGCTTATTGTCGCATTGGCATTGATTGTTTATTGGGCTGAAGCGATGCCCGTGAACTTAGACACACTTGATTTTGATAACACCGACGTGTCAGACCTGAAATACGACTCGAAAGATCTAGAAAACTACTTGAAGTTCCTGGAAAATGACAATAAGAACAGTGCGAAGAGCAACGTCAACTCATCCGGATTTAAGAAGCAAAAGGCGGACAAAAAAGGAGCGAAAGTAAACTACAGTATTGAGGATTTGAAAAAGTTTTTCAAAGATCTATCTCTGAAGGACGATGGGTCGTTTGATGATAGTGAGATATATGGGCAGGCTGATGGCGAAGTACTTAAAGCGGTTGGAGTTAAAGGGAATGAGAACAGGAAGTATAAAAAGGGTACAAAAACGAGAGGCTTTCACAGAGTACAGCATAAAGATGAATACAAGAAAGATAAGGAGTTTTATGAAGATGATGTAGTTAGCGGTGAGATAAAGAAGGTTGGAGCTAAGGGCTTTGGGTATGACGTATCTGGAGGCATTGGTTTTGACAAAGGACAGTTTCATCATGAAAGAAACAAAGGAATTAAAGGCAAGCAAGGCGTCTCAGATAAAGGAAACGCCGAAAAGAATTATAGTGGATACTCAGATTCTCAAGAATTTGATGCTTATTACGACAGTGAATCATAGTAACCTATAAGTTATATATAAGAAGTTAAGTTTGTGTTATGTTTTTAATTCTGACTTATAGACTTGGATGGGTGTAGAAAATTGTAACTATATTAAATTAAAACAATAAATCAAGTCAATGTGTGAATAATTAATTTTTTTCCACGTATGATATCCGTAACAATGTAAGCAGTGTATTTAAAAGTAATCGTGCACTATTGTTTTTATGTCGTTCTTAATCGCTGAAAGTATGGGATTGAATATTTATAACATTGTTCATTCAGGTAAGCAGAAGTGAGAAATAATTATGTGTACCTACAGCTAGGTAGGAACATTTTTGAATTAATTGAGATTTTCTGTCTTTAAAATAAACGAGATTGAACAAATTCCTCTTCTAAACATTTTCAAACTTACCCTATAAATATATTGTTTTGATATTTAATTGGACATGTACTTTGCAGCACTTTTCCTATTTTTTATTATAGAAGACATTCATTCATACGGAATGATTCAGTATCGTAGACACATAATACCCTACCCAACGATTACCTCCTTATTGTTGAAACCTGAGACGGATCCCTACTCGACAAGCATTTTACATCTAGGCTTAAAAACTTCTCTCCCCATAAATGATGAAGATCCGGGGGCTATGAAGGCGTACAGTTGTTCCTTGTTAGTATGCCAGCCGCAAGATGATAGTGGACCAGTTTGCGCCTGCAATTTTAATACTGGCAATGTGGTTTCGTTTAAAAACCAATGTGACGTTCTTAAACATAACTGCCGATTTGATACTGGTAATTAATTTATTACTTATTATTGTAGTATTATATAGCTTTGTATTTGAATTTTTATTTAATATCTTTTTTTAGGTTTCAAAGTTATATTAAATGAAATTTGTCCATGGGAGTTCCAATCGAGGAGAGACAACAGTCAAGTGGAATTTAATTATAATGACCCGAAGTACTTTAATTAAGATAATACATTACAAGTTTAATATTAATGCTATATTATTACTATTTTATATAAAAACTGTCATGTTTTAGTAGATTCAGACTTCAGATTAAAAAATCGCCCCTGTAATAGCCTTTTTAATGTTGTAATTTAGGATGACGAATCCATTGGAAGTCAAAATATTTTATTTATTGACCCTGGGAATTTAATAACACACATACACACACCATAATCTTTCACAAGTAAAAGGGAGTACAAAACGAAAGTATATTTAATTAGCAAATTACTCTATAGACATTTCTTGTTATAAAAGTAATAACAGACGATAGCAGGGTTGTGACCCTAAGAATGAAAAATAGTTTATATTATTCTCTATCTATTTGGAGTCTGTCAAAACATAGTCAACGATCATTGTCAAGTTGTCATTTTATGAAATGTCATTCTGTCAAACGTTTGACTCTTTAGTCTTTGTTTTTCAATTGAATGAATCAAAGTGTTTGTGTTAAATGATTGTGAAACAAAGAATTTTACAAGACGAAATAGATGAGGCTCAATATAGTACAATTATTTAACATTACTCATGAGTACGGAAGAGACTCTGTTGAATCTCGACTTCGACAAACCGAATACAATAATTACGCCTCCTGATGACGGCGTGGTATCTTTATCGAGTAGTGCAGAAGACATTTGTTTAGTGCCTGAGATCGGTTTCGAAGGCACCGTGGATTCTCCGGGTGTCAACCGAGAGTCGCAGCCGCTCCTCGGCGGCCGCGGCGACGTAGAAGTATCATTCAATCATTTCCCAGGTAAAAACGCAATATCATTTCTCAATTAATTAATTCACACGAATCATGTTTTTTACGATCTTGCGTGCAGTCTTCGTTTAATATCAATAATTTTCACTCATTTGTACTTATTGATCTTTAATTAACTTCGTATGGCTTCAGTGTACATCGGAATACTCGATTTGTATGCAAAAAGTAGGTTCAAAAATATAACAATCAAGAAACTTCACCTTGACACAAAATTACGTTTTCCTGTCGTCAATTTTGGTGCAGACAATTCTTAATGTTTATTAAGAAATGATGTATCATGGATATAATACTTTGGTTGTAATTAAAAACACATTTGTTTACTCTGATCAAACTTCAGATCAATAATTGTTTTTTCATTTCATGAAAGTGAGTATAATTCAGTAAGACTTGTCTGAATGTAGGTGCAGTAGCACTGATGTCAATTTTCAGTGAAGCGTAACAACTGTAAAGTGTTTTCAGGTGTTATATTACCATATTACTTTGTTTTTTACTATGGGATTTCCGTTTCTTTGCAGTGAGTCAATTATTAACATAGAACTAAGCTATAATTAGATTGTATTGGAATATTTATCGGCTGTTTTTCATTGTTTACACATGACCATATGTTGGAAAGCATTTGTTAGGGTTTTTGTATTCAATGTGTTAAATTAAATATGCTATTAAGGCTTTTTAAGTACCTGCTTTTACATATAAACTTAAATGTATCATTAGCCTATTCATTAGTACAACTTTAATATACTTTAGATATTATTACCTCACTATACTTAACTATTAAATTGGTTATTAGCTGGCATTAACACCTTAATTTGTGTTTGAAATTTTCCGATATCTAATCGTTTTAAACATGATTAACCTCTTATAAGTGCTTGCTTTGAACATATGCTTACTTTGGACCTACAGAGTTGTCATATATTGTTAGTATCTATTATCAATTGACACTTGTTCAATTTGTTATGTATAATAAGTTGGATAAAGTGGGTAGGTAGTAATAATGCTTTGCATAGAATATGTATTCAGTACCAACTACATACGAGGACAATAAACATCTAAATATTACAATATCTATTATTTCTGGACATAATAAGAGTAATGTTGGTAAAGTAAGTTATGGTTTTATGCCTACCTCAATTAAGCTGATAGGTGGGTATGGAGGTGCTCTTAACACCTGAACTGAGATTATTTCAATTAAAAGTTACATGATGGATAGTTAGTATCTTAAGAAATAAGTTGTAAGTTATCCTATTGTTTACTGCACAATATTTTAGAGTATTGGTGTATTTCCGTGCGAAGTATCGCTAATAGATTAGATTGGAATGACGATCGATCGATCGGCGGAGGATCTGGAATTTAAGTCCCACCTTTTGCCAATAAATGAAAATAAAGTATGTATAAGTGTACTTGTATGGTAAAAAAATGTGTTCCTAAACCTCCTTATTAATACTTACAATCAGGTGAAGTAAATTTTATTGCTTTAAATATACTATATGCAACTTAACGGAAGTAAATATTACAGTCATATCTGGTGAAGATTGCCCGCATGGCTTTTTAAATATGCATGCAACAAGGGCAAACTGGTTTGAATGCAAATTACCTATACAGTATACAGATAACAGTAAGCATTGAAAATGGGTCAGCAGGTTATCATTCAATCATTTGGGAGGTTATTAACATTGGTGACTGATCTGCGATTAATTTAGTATGATCTCATAGTGTCATTTTCAAATATTTAGATAGATTGATTCTAGTTCTGCATGCAGATGTAATTTTATAATTTATTTATTTAGGCTTACTTTAATAGTTTGGTTAATAATTTTAGGGCTATGCCCTTTAAAATTATTCATGGTGGTTCACAGACTGTAACCTTTTCACCTTACTTTTTGTATGCATTATTTAAATGTAGTTATTTTATAAGTATTTTTTTTCTTGTTGTTCTTGTACTGCTTTATGCTGCCAACATCCATGAAATTAGATATGAATCTAATTTGAGAAATTTAATTTCAATTTCAATTTATTTTGTATAATTATTTTATACATAACTGTCAAATAAAAATTGCAAATTTAAACACGATATATTTACCTTGGGGGCAGGTTAAAACTCAATGAAATTAGTGAACAAGTTTTCGTTACGCCAATGTACGAGTAGTAAGGTCAATACGTGTTTCTAGGTGAAGTGTAACATTAATGGTAATTAATTATCGAAACAGGAATGTTGCCAGCCACTCGTTTAGGGCTGGCCACGTGTCTTATAATGAGGCATTGATTTCGTCAGACGTATGAGTTGTACGGTGATATTTAAACAGGTTGTTTGAAAGTAACGAAGAGTAGTTTAGAGTAGGAATTATTTTCCATTGATCAAACGGTATTTTTTATTGAGTTTGGACGGAAATGCAATGTTTGGTCGTTTAAATATATAATAATAAATATATAAATAATATCATTTTTAGAGTTCTTTTAATACAGTTTTATATTACCATAATGAATTTTAAATGGCTATCTATAACTTGACTTTAAGATGTTTCATAATAACTTATGTAATTTAACCAAAAATTATAAGTAATATGTATTACGTATATTCAGACGAAATTACACTATCGTTCTTAAATGGAGGTGCAGATAAATCTACTACAATATATACTTATTATATTAGCATGTGTGGGCTGTGGTGACTTGTTATTGTAGAAATTTAAATATTAACGAAATTTGTTGTGATATGCGTAGTCCAAGAGAATATCAAATTAGATACGTAAGAACCTAATTTAGAGCTTCAAGCGTAAATAACATAATTATTAATAAGTAATTTATTTACCTGGTAACCTTAGAATTCACATTTTTTTTTATAACCTAAGTTTAATATTTTATAGCTTCAAGTTAGTATAGATCCGATAACAAAGTTTAATTAGTTATTTTGTAAAAAAATTCCTTTTGCGGTACGAATATATTCGAAGACTCATCTTAAAAATGGGCACGAGTAAAATGCGTATAATTAATTAAGTAATGTGACTACAAAGTAATGGACCCAAGGCGATGTTACTCTCGAAACCACAACCACTTAGCGACCTTCGTGTGCCGTGAGAATTATCTATTATGCATATTATTGTACATATAATTATGTAAAAGTATTCAAATAGGTGGTAAATATAAAAATTATTGAGTCTAGATTCATTTTGGAGTGTTTGATGAATGTAGTGCATCTACAGTCGACTTGAAGTAAATGTAAACTGTTTTTTAGCTATTACTTATTAAACTTATTGAAATATTTAAAGAACTGAAGTCTGCCTGCATTATGAGCCCGTCGATAATATCATTATCAAATATTTTTTGGTGGGGAATTTTTTTTACCAAAGAAGGGCTAGTCTGAAAGTTACGCTGGAGTCAAAAGAGTTGATGTCTCTCGCTTAGTTTCAGGGAGCAGTCACGCAAAACTAATTTTACTCTTTGCCCCACAATCCAAACAGATGCCATTTTATTTTTGATATTTTAATAAAAATTGTTTCAGTAGATTTAGAGATTACCTTTGCTGCGTCACAATATCGCGAAATTTACCTCTTGCTAATTTTAGTTCATAAAGATTCTTCATAGGTTTGATATTAGCTTTCTAAGCCATATACTATACATAAGTCATATGCCATTATATATGTATATGTTGGCTTTAAAAACAATTTTATTCTAAGGATATTTAATAGACTAATATAAGCAACTTTATCAAAATCTTATCTCAGATAAATATACAGTCAGACAGACATTACAATAAGAAACAGACACTATGCATTATTAATATTGGCACGAATCGAACTTTGCATTTTAATTAATAATGTTTGAATAAAAAATATTATTAAGAATTTGATACCTATGTTACGTATACCATTGAATAATGTTATCAAAACAACGGTAAATAATGCTTTTAGTGTTTTTAATCTATTTAGTGTCTCTACTGATAACCTCAACCTCTTTATGGATATAATAATCTGTTGTTTGTAAAAAATGTAAGTATTAATTAACGTTAAAGTAATTTTAAAAGTATCGAAAAAAATAACTTAAGATTTTTTCTAATTGAAGGAATTATTATGGAATAAAGATTTTTTCTAATTGAAGGAATTATTATGGAATATGGACGGATGATGAATGGAAATAAATTTAAGGTATTATGGGATATTGAAGTGTCATTCAATTACCCACAATATATGCATTATGCATGCTAAATTTCAGCATTATCAGGCACTGAATTGTGGGTTGTTTGCATGTTTTGACCTAAACACTACTTCTGCAAAGGAAAAATACCCGGAAATATCTTAATTTCTGAAAAAAATATTTACGTATACAGTGAGTCATGATACATTGTGTGTGCTTACCTGATTTTAGTGTAGTTAAAAATATAAAATGTGCCACCATTCAGACTTTTTATTGCGAAGAAAGTTTCACAAAATTCTCTAGAGAGTTGCATATAATAACGTAAGAAATTCACAGCCTTATCCTCTATAATATCAGTTCAGATAATCAGTTATAATGAGTTATATGAATGAGTCACATTGATATTATATTATTAAATATGTAGATATGTAATAAGCGCAAATTTTTGAAGACGCAAAAATGTCCTAGTTAGGACGTCTTACTTTTAGATAGAACTGATAAAACTATCTCCTTTTGTCTTTTCTATGGTTTTGATTTGTATGTGCTGCCGCTGCTGTGCAGAACACTTTACAGTTGATTTGTAGGTGTATAACATATCTATAAACTGTAATATAATTTATGAGTCACGTAAACTTTATACAGACTTATCTTACGCAAACGAGCCAGTAAGTGCCATGGCGTACAACGCTACATAAATTAATCAATATTGATGACGCACTGCTTATCAGCGGCAAAATAAATATTGTTACTCCTAACGTATGTTAGAGAAAATCGCATTTGCATTATACAATACTAGCGACCACCCTAGGCTTGGCACGCATATTAATTTGCTTGTTTACACATCGTCGTCGTCGTCTCAGCCGCTGGACGTCCACTGCTGGACATAGGCCTCCCCCTTGGACCTCCACAAATACCGGTCGGAGGCGACCTGCATCCAGCGTCCAGCGTCCAGTTGTTGTTTACACATACATCTTCCTATTGAATCACTCATTTAAAGATTCGAGCATAATGGAGACAGACAGAAGAAAGGGACTGTTTTATACTATGTTATGAATCATTACTATTGATGATGATACAGGATATATGATAATATACATACTTTATATATGTTGTTATATTTTGAATCGACTATATTCCATAACATAGGAAGATAGACAATTCGACACTATTTATGTTATATATCAGAACTTCTTTATGTAAATCGTTAACTTACGTATACCCTACAGAGTACAGACCTGCCAAGAATCAAGATAGTTTCTCTTGATATATTATGAATTTCACACCATACAAAAATACCTATTACCATAACAACGCAAGTACTCATGGGCGGCGCAGACCACTAGTCTTCGTTTGCCCTCTTAAATAAAAAAATGCCCTAAAAATTATCTGTCGTTTTTATTTATACCTTTATATGATAGACTCTTAATACCGCGAGTTTCAATACCGTTTTTTAAAACACGATTCCGATGATTATTTGAAGACGCTCAATTTTGAAAGCACTAAAGAAATGCTCTCTAAAATAATCTTGTTCAAACCTCGCTCCCTAAATTATAAGCCGATAATGGAGGTACATATTTTATGACATCGAAAAAATACTTAATCCTATTTGCATTGTGTGATAATGTTGGTTGGATCGAATAGTATATTATACGTTGGTGACTATAGCACATTGATTGTCTTATTAAATAGATAAAATTGTTTAAAGTTAAAGGAGTCTTAAATATTTTCCTTATATTTAAATAATCTCTTTTTATAAGTCCTCGTCTGAACGACATTACTACGAAAAGTGATAAGATACCATTTGAGTTGAATGTAAGAAGTTTTTTCAGAATTTATGCTAAAAATAACGTAATTCTAGAAATTTTCGTTAACTAAGCCTTTGCTTAGGAATATCCGTATTCTTAATTTGGTTTTAAGTCTATGCTTAATCTTCTAATAGAATACTAATATTATAAAGGAGTAAGTTTATAAGTTTGAGTCTATATGTTTGTTACTTCATCACGTCTAAATGGCTGGAGCGATTTAAATAAAATTTGGCATAGAGTTAGCTGACACCTTATATATTTTTTTTTTGTATTAAATTTATTTAAGTATTTATTTATTTATGAATACAAGTTTACATGTTTTTAATTAACTTATTATAGTTTATATTAACACAAACTACGTTTTACTGCGGATAAATAAACAATTTTATTTCGCCAACAAACCACGGGTAGCATCGCTGGGCTCAGCTTGTTTACTAATATTTGTAATCATTTGTTAAACATAATTAAATTCAAAATTCTACGATCTCTTTGTCAATGCGTTATAAACAATGTTAGTGTATCGCGTTTTGGAATAGTGATAAGACTGTTATAAATTATTCTAGATAAAAATATACTAAAGCTATTGTGTGTTATGTCGTACAGTCTAATATTTGACCGACAGACTACTCATGAATGCATTTAAATTGGTGTGGTTTTTTTTTCATGCGTAATTTCTAGATTACTCAGATTGTAGGGATGAAAAGTATCCAGGGTGTTGTCTATGTTTGTTTGTTTTTTTCTTTGTTTCGATGATAAATTTGAGTCAAATCCATAAAGTAGTTTTTGGGTCACACAGTAATATTTTTCCCTATTCGTAATATATACCTAAATAAAAATTAATGATTACCATCTTTTTGTTTTTAGCGAGCGTTCTCTTAAATAGGCAATCTAGCGACCCAACCCGGCTTCGCTATATTATGCATCTATTATACATATTACATATAGTAGATAATAGGTAGATATTTTAATAGATTACATTTAAATTTATGTGTAACGAAAAGTCTATTCTTCCTTCGTTAATTTAGCTAGTAATTTCTAAGAGAATATTAAATTTAAAAGAAAATAATTAAGATACTTAATCAATGTATAAGTTGTGAAGTGTTTAGTAATCAAGATATAGTTATCTAGTATTTAATACTGGAAATAAAAGGCTTTTTATTTTTATTTATTTATTATACATAAAAACCTTCCTTAAGAATCACTCTATCTTTTTATAAAACCCGCATCAAAATCCGTTGCGTAGTTTTAAAGATCTAAACATACACAGGGACAGACAGACGGCGGATAACGACTTTGTTTTATACTATGTATTGACATATACAACTACTCTATACTCTTACAATATGTTATTTATGTAAACGGTTTGTTTTTAAATTAATTTAATTAAAACTACATTTTCTATTCGCAGATGACCCGCAGTTCAGTGAGCTGGTCTGGCAGGCGGAGGTAGCCATCGACAATGGTATATTTCCAGAGAGAATATACCAGGGCTCCAGCGGTTCCTACTTCGTGAAGAATCCTGGAGGGGTGAGACTTATTTTATTTTTGATAAGACTATTATACCAAGTATCTATAAGTAGCGTCACGAATCTTAGCGCTGAACGAAACCTGCGCAGAAGTCAAAAATATGGTAGCTAGAGGACGGCGCGGCGCGCGGGGCGCGTGATCGTCGGGCGCGCGAGCGTTGATTGGTTGTCCCAGTCGTGTTGTCCTTATCGCACCAATACGTCAATTACGAGCGCGATTCTACCGATGCGCAGCTATTCTCGTCCAGGGCTAAACATCCGTGACGCGACCTATACATTAAATCTTCATTTCCTGACCCTATCCTAATATGGATATAAATCGGATTGGGGTCGGCACAACCTGCTTTTTCTTCCAATATGCTCTATCTGTCATTTTTCCATCACTCACGAATCGTTAACTAATTAACTATTCATATCTTGTCCATTTAAATATCCTCATAGCATGCATATACCACGCTTATTTTTGACCAAGGCAATAGCGATTGTTGAAAAAGTAATGAACATTAATTTAATTAAAGCTCTTAATACTTGAACAGTTTATTCAAATAGCTCAATTCTAGTCTAGACTTACTAACTTAGTAATGACTAAGTCTAGACTAGAAAAGCAAGCAAATGCTTCTTTACAAATTTCTTGCTATATACCTGTTACAACAGATATTTAATATAGCAAGCTAATAAAGAAGCAAAGATAAATATAGCTTTATATAACCTTCGCGGGGTTGAGGGAGTTTTGAGAAAAGTTCCTTCATTTGGTGCGAAGGGTACAGGTCTGATTTACTTTCTAATTTTTAAGCGACTTCAAGAAAAGGAGGTTTTTATTTATTATATGAAGAGGGGAGACGAGCTGGACGTACTCCTGATGGTAAAAGTAACGCCAGCCCATAGCCAATGCAGTGCTACCCGGAACTTTGCTATAAAGCCCAACTCCGGGCAGGGGTGCACTACACCGACGCTCCCCACTTTGAGTCATCAGATGTTA
>DWAJ01005693.1:0-11213 GCA_018238005.1 Eurema mandarina | reverse complement strand
GCTTTATTACCTTTAGCCTAAGTTTCGTTCTTTTGTAATTTACCTGTATTTAAACTTAATAGCTGGGCTATTTTTCTCCCTAGGGGGGTGGTGTGGCGTTTCGATAACGGAACGTCACTTCACTCTAACAACAGTGATAATGTGGCAACACTATTTTTATGTCAACTTACGCCCGCCACTTTGTAACGGCCGAGAGAAGCGAGACTGTAAATTGTAATTCGTATATCATAAGTTATATCTCTAATAAATATTAATCATAACTTATATGCTCAAATATTTATAACTATGCAACCGAATCTCATGCGTTAGACAGTTAGTAGTTACAGACTACAGTACAGGCAACACAGTCGTACGATTCTTAACTCAGACGAGGTGGGGAAGGACTGGCCGAGCGGGAATAAAGCGGCACGATTTCACTTCTGATTACTTCTAATTAATTAATTAATTGATTAATTGAAGATCATTGCAAATAGTTGTAATTGTTTTAACTAATAAACAGACTTTGTTTCAGTTGAACTATTTATCTCGACATGGCTGGGCACCGGTTTGGTGGGAATCGTCACCCATTCTCACCAATTTTGCAGCAGAATTCGGCTCCAGCCGATATATAATTTAGGATATATAAGCCCGGTTACGTCCCGTCATAATATTATAATAATATGTATGTATTTAAAACATTTTGCTTATCATCTTAGTTAATAATATAAATATGTGTACAGGTATTTGTATTTAATACGACTTAGTAGCGATTAATATATTCCAAAGAACAGAGACGACCAAAAAAAAATTATAAAAGTGATTACGTAGTAGGTGATTATATTAATTCAATTGGTGTATTGACTTTTTTTGCTAGTATAAAAGTAAAGAAGTATAGATATAGATATTCCCAACCTCTGATACTAAGACTTCAGGAAACGTTGAGATTATAATGTCGTGCTACAGCATCTTATTGAAGCCGCATGCTGCTTGCTGTAATTGATTATTAATCTCACATTTAGTACACTAGAGCGCGCTGGAGTAGCAGTTGAGATAAGCGTTTCAAAGCAAGCTTAAAATTAATGAGTAATTAGGTAGCGTATAGAGTTTTCTAATACCTTCAATACGTAGTATATAACAAAGTCGCTTTCTACTTACCGATCAGCTTGATACCTTAGCCTTGCGACGAGACGTAGCTTCTCTATGCTTCTTCTTCGGTCATTTACTATGGGAAATGTTCTGAGGAGATTTTCGGAATTTTACCCGCTGCTGAATTCTGCACGCCACAGGCTGCAATACCATCCGCACCACCTTGACCCACCACCTTGTTGAATCAGCTCTCTCGTGCGGTATTTCCGATAAATTTCGACTTGGGGTGCTTCAAGAAGCGAGCGTACATCTTCTTAAAAGGTCGGCAACCCACTCCAAAGCTGTCATGCTCTGCGAGTGTTTTTTTAAACCGTGGTGCGACTAGCTTTTAATAAAAGTCCAATGAACTTAGAACAATTAATTCGTTTAAATAACAAAAACGTTCTTCATACTTTGTGATGGATCCAAAATGTGTTTATTAGTGTTTTAATTGTAATTTATATTGACGTTTCGGGTATTGTATTTTTAGTTTCGGTAGAATTTTTAGTCATATACCGTCTTACCGTAGCAGGTAGGGCTCACAGAATCCACAACTTGATCTTTGTAACTAGTGAAGTCTTTTATCATTACACAGTATAAAACTAAGTCGCTATCGCTGTCTGTCTGTCCCTATGTATGCTTAAATCTTTAAAACTACGCAACGGATTTTGATGCAGTTTTTTTAATAGATAGAGTGATTCTTAAGGAAGGTTTATATGTATAATACATGCATCATGTAGTAGAGAAATATTGATAAATTTAGAGGTTTCTAATGTGATGTCGTAAATAAGAACGTTTTTTTGCGCTTATATTGCAAACGCTGGCTAAACCCTACGAGATAGAACAAAATGTACTACGGTATTGTCCACCTTAAAAAGTTCTACAAAAAAGTCCGCGCTAGCATATATGTCTATCTCTTAGGCATAACCCACCATAACCATTTTTTGATCCTTTACTAATAAATGGTTATTTACGAAGTGGTTTTAAACTATACAGCATAAATCCTTATCCAATTAAGTACCTTAATTAAATTGTGCATGTATTATAGATCAATATGCTTTTTACAGCATGTAATTTAAGTGAATAGTTCCGAAGATATAACGAATTTAAAATGCAGGGTCGTAGTTGTTGCGGCGCGGCGGCGGTACCGACCCGCGGCCGGCCGGCCGGTTTGGCAAAAAAGCTTTATACAATGTACATTCTGTAGTTGCACCCGTGCGAAGCAGGGGCGGGTCGCTAATTTCTTTACAAATGCAGTACCATCAATAAGAAAAAATGCAAATTACACTGCTATACTCTTTATTCAGTCGAGTCTTATCTAAAATTATAAGACATCTACTTACTAAAATCCATTGGATATATTAGTTTTCCCATTTAAAAGTTTAGATACAAAACTCTACGTACTTAACTGACTTGTGTCGCCCGTATCAACTGTTTGTTTCATCAAACAACTCCAGCGCTCCGATACGTCGGAACACTTACAATAGACACTTGTTATATGTTCGATATTTCATTCTGAAACTTATCCCTTGTTGTATCCTTGCTAGCTTCGGATCGAAGAATGCTTAGTAAATATAGCAGTAAAGAATTAAAAACTTCATTTAAATGAAAATAAAGCTATAGACCAAAATATCTGTAACAGTTAACTTATGACATTATTTTACGCAAGATAAACTTTTTTTATATGATTTAAAACCTTGTCGCGAGATTCAACTACCTACTCGTACTTACATTGAAAATTTGTTTAAATTCAATTAACGCATCAAATTTTACTTATTATATCTACACAATAAATTTAAACTAAATGTGTAAGGTATTATAACGTATTATAAAATAGAGTTTCAAGATTTCACCTAGACATCTTACATATTATTAACGTAGGTACTTAAATTGTAAGTACAATAAAAGCTTGTAATAAGTATCTGTTTGTAGAACCATGATGCTGGACAGAAATAAACCGGCTAAAGAAAACCTTGAGCATCTGGTAAAAATATCTCTTCAGAGATTAAGGTAATACTATATATAAGTAGATAAGTAATCTATCATAATCTCAATTTTCTATAACCGACCCTAAATTCCTAACAAAAATACTGCCAACAAATTCGCATAATAAATTTCGTTTACTTTAAAACGACTTGCTTAACCCACCAAAACTTTAAAAAAGATTCAAGTTAATATAAGTAAATATTAAAGGTTCTAGTAGCGACGTAACTGAACAAGATTTTCCACTTTTAATTAAAAGTATATGTTAACATTCCTCGCCTGAACTTCGTCGTGGTATGTAGATGTAAGATCTCGTGTACCCTGAGATAACCGAGCGAGATTCCGTTGAACACTTTTAATACAAAATTAGGTTTACTGAGCGCTCACCGCGGGTTTATAAACTTACCCTATTCATCGTTGGACCTTTTAATTGTATACAGTCTGTTAAAAAACATGTGTCCGATCCTGCAGGGTAATAATCTCTATCTTAAAACATATTCGAATAAAATAAGATAAGTATCTATAGCTAAAAATAACAATGCAATAAAGTTTTAAAGATTATGTTTCTAGTAAAAAAATTTACATAAATTTAAGGAAATTCACAAGTGCTGTTCGTACGATGCGTATACCCTATAGACCCTATAGCTAGTGAACGTGAACGCAAGACGGTGTTGCCATGTAAGTTTGGCAATTTTACTTAGTTTTTTTTTGTTTGGAAAAGTGTAAGAGGCGGATCGAATACTTGTTTTGTAACATACTGTATATTATGCTCGATTCTATATAAAATATCTAAAACAAGAGCGTTGAAGATATGAACGTAGAATTCTTTATGTCTGGTTCAATAGTTTCAGAAAGTCGTTTAATAGTTTGGGTTATGCTAGTCCAAACTGTAAAATAATACAAAAGAAACATACAAAAACCTCTAACCTTTTTTTCATCATATTCGGGTAAAAAGAAAAAGATAAAAATTTAAAAATAGATGTGACAATTGGCGACTCGTTAGCTAAGAAATATGAAGAGGAACACAGGCAAGGTTGAGACTTAAGTGTTTATCAAAATAAACTAACAGCACTGAACGAACAACAAGTTTTGCTAAAGTAAGAAAACGTCGACCATTCCCACATCTAGTTCTATAAAGTCATAAATGTCTTTATCTAAATTTTTCACTAGAGCGTATTAAAGATTTTTTTGTCTTAACTTTGCACTGAATGCTATAATGACTGTGGCGCTCTCTAATGTATAGTTGTTAAATTAAAAAAAGAGATTTTTAAGCACTCAATGCATGCATATAAAAGGGAAGTTTTGACAGTGTTTAATCAAATTTGGAATTTTGGACATTTATGACTTTTAAGAACTAGATATGCTCATTGTTGGAATATTTGTGAAAGTTTCTGAGTATGGATGTAAAACCGCGGGTCACGGCTACTATACCAATACATAATATTAACCTGAAGATTTTGTTTGTTTGTTTGAACGCGCTAATCTCAGAAACTACTGGTTTGAATTGTAACATTCATTTTTTAATTCGAATTCATTATTTGTCGAAATGTCCAAAATTATTTCTAAATTTAAATTAATCAAAAACAATGAGAGCACAAACTTCTGATTATAGCCTCAAAATTATTTAAATGATATCGGTTTTGTTAGTAAAAAAAGTCTCGGTGAGACAATTACAAAATGTTTGTCAATTACAAATATATCATAATATGTTTAATAATATGTATAGATGCTTAAAATTCGGTATGTTTTCTTCTTAAAACAGCTTATTTCAATGAAATGTTAAAAAATTAATTACAGTTAAATTTATTATTTATGTCATACAAAACACATTAACACTCCCACAAAAAAGGAAATACTAATTCAAACGATAAAATATTAGTTTTAAAATGATTTAGCTTTTGTTGTGGGCTGTACTTGTCGATGAATATTATATTTACAACAATTCAGATGAAACAAAACAAGAATTACATTCTAGTCCAGCAAAATTCGATAGATATTGTGAATGTTGCGGATATCGATGCAAAATCCTATTACACGTACATTGCTGCTTTGGTTCGTATCAAAAGATCAACTTTGATTATAAGCAATCAATGTATTCCCGTTTAGTGAAAATAATTCATATTGATCGTAGCATGTTTCGCCGCAGTAGCGTGCAGTCCAGTGACAATTTGATTGTTAGATACAGTGCATAAATTAGTTTGACAGCGATATGACGTCACAGGTGACCTCTGTAAGCCTAGTTTACAATATCCGTGCATGATTTGACTTCAACTATCTCGCTCTAGTTATCTTTGTGCATATTTAAATGTATAATGAAGTTTAAATATATTAAACTAGCGAACATATAAACCTTCTTGAATCTATTGCGTAGGTTTTATAGATTTGAGCATACATAGGGACAGACAGTAGATTTTTTTTATTTTATAACATATGAGGCAAACGAGCAGGCGAGCCACCTGATGGAAAGTGGTCATCGCCGCGCCGTGAGTGTTGATCACTCGCTGACAGCTCTGGAGTGGGTTGCCGACCCTTTAAAAAGATGTAGGCTCTCTTCTTGAAGCACCCCAAGTCGTAATTTATCGGAAATACCGCACGAGAGAGCTGATTCCACAAGGTGGTGGCAAAAATACGTGGCAAAAAGTTTTCACTCTTTTTTTTAGATCTATGCAGTTTGACTGGTCGTGAAGGAGCAAAGAAAGGCCGGCTCGCCCGGGATGGTATATTGTTCCAAATAGTGACATTTCATCAGAGATGTCATTGCATTTTAATAAGTGGGAGCATCGGAAGCCCATTATCCCGTCCTCCTTTGTTTTTCTGTCACCTATCCTTTATTACTACTCTCTACTCTGTTTGATCAACGTTGTACGCTCAATTAATAACTGCACATATTAATAAAAGTAATTTAAAGTATTATATTGTGTAAATTTTTCAGTGTATCTGTTTAAATAAATAAATAATTAAATTACTACGACACAGTTTAAAACTCATATTTTGGTAATTTTTAGATTAAACGTACATTTCTTTAGATTAAATCAATTTAAGTATTTCTTTACTTTAGATTATATACATTATTCAGTGTATTACTAATTCTTTTTACTTAACTATCTGAAGAGCCGCTCAGATACCTTCAAACAACAAATGAACTAACAATTTTCGACACACTAAAATTACCTAATTTTAATATACATGTATAACTAATTTGTAAATTCCTCGTTAGTTGGACGACGCACAATAACACGTCCAAAACTTTATTGGGCTAATTTAGAACGAATTTCCATGACCATCCGTTCAACGCGCCAGTGCTTCTATTGAACTAATACTTCTATTAACTGTACATTAAATGTGAATTTTGAATTTGTTATAAAATACGTGTACTAAATTTTGATGGTCATTTATTTATTTTTTGTATGTGATAGCGGGCAACCGTCCATATATATGATGACGCTAATCTAAGTGCCTCGCTAATGGGTTGGTAACCTTTAAATAAGAGGAAAAGGTAAAGGGTTTGTGACAGAAGGGAATAAAGGGGGAGAGAAGAAAAAAAATGGGCTAGTGCTTCAACTTACCGCACGAAACGCAATGAATACTGGAGTGACATGAAGTGACCTGCGAAAATTATTATCTTAATACATATAGATCTCGTGTCACAATGTTTGTCCTCAATGGACTCCTAAACCACTTAACCGATTATAATAAAATTTGCACACCATGTGCAGTTTGATCCAACTTAAAAGATAGGAGAGCTTACATCCCGGTATTGCCCCGGGAACGGGAATTACGCGGGTAAAACCGCGGGACACAGCTAGTATCTTTATATAAATATACGTTCTCAATATCATCATTGTTTCAATCGAAGTGGATAAAACTATTAAAAGCATACAAGTAATATTATTTTATAATGTCCTACGCCGTGACTTTAACGTTATTTCCTATTGAAAATACGACGTTCTTTGAAAATATATCTAAAGGTAAATTCAGAGTTTTCCAGACCGGGTTTTATTTATTCTGAGTTAACAGACTGTTATTGTTTCATTATAGTACTCGTACCATGGTCTGTTTCTAACAGTACTATTTGTGAGTGTAAGATTGTCTTAAAGCGTGATGCTTTGTTTAGTTTGTATGCTTTCCTTTTTCTTATTTTAAAGGTGCCAACGCAATCGCAAGACACTTACTTCGCTTTGCGACTATTAATGGGTGATGGTAGTCATTTACCATCATCGAATCTTGAGCTTATTTGCATCACATAAAATGTATTGATTTTTTGTTTTTCAGTCTCTAGCGGAAACGATATGTTACGAAAGTTTTTCAGAAATTGTGATGACAATAAATATTTGGATATAGATTGAGAGCAATCGTCGCGGCGGTTTGAGATAAATTAGACACAGGAGTTCCACAGTAAGACTGTTGTTATATCTTACAGGCTGGCAACAAGACAACCACATAATAATGCGAAGAAGACATATATTATATAGAAAGACTAGCGACTCCCCCCGGCTTCGCACGGGTGCAACGCTTATGTACCGCCGCGGCGCCGCAACAACTACGTCCCTGCATTTTAAATTTGTAATATCTTCGGAACTTTTCGCTTAAATTACATGCTGTAAAAAGCTTATTGATCTATAATAAATGCAATATTTAATAATAATAAGGATTAATGCTGTATTGTTTAAAATCACTTCGTTATCCCTAAGAGATAGATATATGCCATCGCGGACTTTTTTGTAGAACTTTTTAAGGTGGACAATACTGTAGTACAATATTTTGGTCTATCTCGTAAAGTTCGGCCAGCGTTTGCAATATAAGCGCAAAAGAAACGTTCTTATTTATGCCATCACATTAGAAACCTCTAAGCTTATCAGTGATTCTCTACTATATTATAAATGTATTATACATATAAACCTTCCTTAAGTATCACTCTATCTATTATAAAAAAACCGCATTAAAATCCGTTGCGTAGTTTCAAAGATCTAAGCATACATAGGGACAGACAGACGGCGGATAGCGACTTTGTTTTATACTATGTAAATGTCGCGGGCGGATTGTATAATCCGCTGTATTACATTACGGCTAGCCGTTTTACAAAACAGGGCCGTTTTGCAAAGCGGCGGTTCAACGATTAGCCGTATTGTCTTGCGTAGTTTTTGTATCATTATAAATTCTTATATTCTTATTATTTTTGTATCATTGTCATAGTTTTTGTATCATTATAAAAATAAATCAAGTTATTTTTATAATTTCAAACTAAACTCAGCTTTATTTTTATACTCAGCTTTATTTAGATAATGTTGGTGTACAAATTTTTAAATATAAAGGTTGCCTAATTCATACATTTCTAAATCTACTTCATACATCCATCGTCCCATTGTATAACAGTTCACAATAATCCCACACTGACTAGTTGTCTTAAACTCATACGGCTTGTTTAAGCTTGTTCGCAAGTTTGTGTTGGTGTTAAGATTTATTTACTGTTCTTGAACAATTTGATGCAACATTATGCAGCAGAATGTGAATAGCTTACGTGATTACTACACCTATGTGATTTTGTAATGAAGGAAAAAAAAGGTTGATTACAGAGCACATACAATGGACATTAAATACATTGTGACTCATCCAAATAAAAACTAATTTGAATGATGATTCTATAATTATGTCATATACACTTAAATGTTATATAAAACTTACTCTATATATCAGAATAAAATTTTCAGTAGTAGTATCGTATTTTTACTACTCAAAAACGTCACTTCACTTAAATAATAAACATCAACAATAAAATTATCTGAGTTGGTACGTTTAATATAGGTAAGAAATATTATATAATTATTTCTCCACGAGTCTCTTCTTGTATCTACTTTAATCCATACTAATATTATAAATGCGAAAGTAACTCTGTCTGTCTGTCTGTCTTTCCATCACGCTAAAACTACTGAACCGATTAGGACGAAATTTGGTACAAAGATAGTCTAAAGCCTATCATCATCATCATCATCATAGGCTACTTTTTAACTGGAAAAAGGGTTATAAGGGAGGAAGGGGGATTCAAAGTTTATATGAAAGTCCACGCGGACGGAGTCGCGGGCAACAGTTAGTATTATAATAATTTCAAGACATAACATGAAATCTGGAAAAATCAAATATTCAAGAAAGAAAGCCCTAATGACCTCGCTTCGATTCGAAGTTGAAAAACTAATCAAACTTATCTTCGCCTTTAATAACTTTACACTTCTGCGACTTACCTTTGAAAAAAATATTTATCACGTTTCTAGGAGCTCAGTAGGGTACTTCTTTATAAGGAATAAAGTAAATCCATACTAATATTATAAATGCGAAGATAACTCTGTCGGTCTATCTGTCTGTCTGTCTTACCATCACGCTAAAACTACTGAGCCGATTAGAATGAAATTTGGTACTAAGATAGTCTAAAGCCTGGGGAAGGACATAGGCTACTTTTTTTAATCAACCCCCAGACGGTTGCGCTAGGGGTTGAAACTTTTTATAATTTTTGACGTGTCTGTGTAAATGTGTATGTATGTGTCTGTCTATGGCGTCGTAGCTCCCAAGCGGATGATCCGATTTTAATGTGGTTTTGCTTTTTTTGTAAGGTATATCAGTTAAAAGTGTTCTTAACTATGTTTGGTGGAAATCGGTTCAGGTTGTTAAGGACATTAGGGTCGTTTGTTAGGTGTGATAGGAATGGTACACGCTCTGTTTGCTTACTTTTTTGGTCGGGTGTGTATGTATTTCGTAGAATTTATTAAATATATTTAGATATTATGTCTTATGCCAACAAAGATTATCATTGTAAGATAAGTAATCTAGCAAAACATGCAAATAACTCCGAAAACAAAGTAATACATAGAAAACAGTTAAACTTACCTGCGCTCAAATATAAATAAAATACGCTTAATGCTGTTTAAATGGATTTAAAATTGCTAAATGTCGGATCATTTTATGCACTCGGATATGCAGGAAGCTGTCATAGTCAAAGAGCCAGTTATTATTATAAAACATGTTTATTCGTTTCTTTTTTTAAATTTTGTTTTTAGTATTTTTGTGTTTAAACATTGTTTCCGACATAACTAGGGATTCTAGTAATGTTTTTAGTGCAAGTTTGACACTACTCCTATTTATAATTTAATATTAGTAGACAGATTTTAGTTAAAATATTACTATGGAGTGTGATTAACAATAATTACATAATATTTTTTCAGCTTTTGTTTTGTGAGAGCATCTGTAATAATGTTTCCCTCTTTATATCCCCGGCGGCTTTATCACTACAAAGTGATTTCTTCCAGGCAAACACTGAAAAGTAAAACGTATAATAATTAAAGATTTTAAGATAAATATTACAGTAGCAATTTTGAGAACATACATTTATTAAATTAATTATATTATATAATATTATGATATAGATGTTTACTATTTCGTGCAAAATATATACTGATGATTTGAATTCAATAAAATTTGACTTTAAAATAGACCCCTTTATTCCTATGATGCCAATGAAATCGCGGGGCTAAGTCATAACAAAATATTTTTATAAGAAATGAAAAATATACATTCTCTTACGCTCAAGCAAGTAATCCACTAGCCAACTGCAGTTACGAAGCTTGCTTTCCGAAATAGCAATGCATATTTCATCGATCCACACTCGGAAATTTATGTGAGAGCGTCCAATGAAATTTTCAAAGTTATTTATCTAGGTTTCCCGGTAATACTGCATCTGTAATAGAATTTTTGCATTTACAAAGTTTTAAATTAAACGAATACTTCGTGCTTCATTAGTTTGTTCAATGCTGAGCGTTTCAGTCTGTACAAGGCTGAGGAGATGAGATACGAATTTCGTTTAATATAATTCTCTCTTATTCACCGGGGGTAGGTCTCTTTCGCAGGAGACCGACTGGATGGGTACCCCCACAGTGCCCGACATTCTACCGCCTGAACAGTGACGTAAAAATGTCACTGTGCTCCGGTCTGAAGGGCACTGTAGCCAGCGAAATTACTGGGCTAATGAGTCTTAACATCTGACGACTCAAAGTGGGGAGCGTCGGTGTAGTGCACCCCAGCCCGGAGCAAAGCTCCGGGTAGCACTACATTTGCTATGGGCTGGCGTTACTCTTACCATC
>DWAJ01005692.1:0-11214 GCA_018238005.1 Eurema mandarina | reverse complement strand
TTTGAGTTTGTCAATTTATTTGATACGACGAAATCATTTACAATAACAATACATGCTTTAACTATCTTTACTAATGTTATAAGTGTGAAAGTAGAGATGTTAGTTACTTACACTTTTACGTAAAAACTACTGGACCGATTACCATGAAATGTACACATATTCTTGGTGGTACCAGAACGGACACCTAGGCCACTATTTTACGATCTTTATTTAATTGGCCTATTGCCATACCATCACAAACATCTCTTGTTTAATCAGGTTACAAACTATCTTTGTACTAAATTTGAACCAAATCTTTAGAGTAGTTTTGGCCTAAACCTTAGCATTTCTAACATTGGATTTTATATATTGTTATTATTAGATCTATAAATATATATTTATCTTATCCATTTCCGTACCTCTCAGGTTGCCTGGCAGAGATTGTTATTTAGCAATAAGGCCGCCTCTTGTATATTATAATCTGTAACTTTTTACATGTACTTATTTTGATATTTGATTTAATGTATAATAAAGTATTATAAATAGATAAGTAAATAAAAAAAATGTTAAATCTATATTATATTCCATGCAACTTTATTGAATCCTTGTATCACTGAATAAAAATACATCCATTAAAGTGTCATTTACCTTGGGAACGAATTAACAATTGTTGTATAAATAATTTTGCGATGGAGTTTTCGATTAAACTCTTCATTTTTAAGTTTTTATTTTATTTAGGTCGTATTTATAGTATTCTTACGAGTTTGCCGAACGCTTGACGCAATGGTAGCACAACTTCCGTTAGTACAAAGGGTTGTAGGTTCGATCCCCACACTGAAGAAATACTTTTGTAATTCACATTCCTATCTTTCTATGCTCTCGGTGTTTGTAGTATATTGTAGGTATTTATAAAAGAAAAGTAGGTACGTATATGTCATTTATCCGATATCTTACTGCCATAATTAATTGGTTAGTGTTGGACTAAATGGCACTGTGTTAAAATAAGTGTCCTGGAGTAATATTATTATAATTTTTTCATTAATCATTATTATTATTAGTAAATCTTATCTTAATATAATAACGTTATTTGTCCGCGATTGACTCCTACAGTACAGCACCGATTTTAAAATAAATTTGCACACCGCGTGCAGTTTGATCCGACTCAAAAAATAGGATAGCTTACATCACAATATATATGTAAACGAGCGAAGACGGGTCGGGTCGCTAATAAATTAATAAATCAACAAGGAACTTTCAGAAGTCAAAGCGTATATATATATTTTTCAAACTGCTTAATTATAGTTTGCTATTAAAAAGCGTTAGCTAATATTTCTCTAGTTGTCGACTTGACCAGGTAGAATCTTGCTGTAGTTAATCCCAAAATTTTCTACCTGTGCCTTTGTTTTCAACAGTTGGGACTCAATCCCAAATACTAACACTGAGTTTGGATTGGTGCAAAAAGTTTTAGTTAGTGCCAACATTTTTGATTTGTCCAAAAAACCTAGGCTGACATTTTAATATAGAGGTATTTAAATGTGTTGTCTGAGTGTATTGTTGCAATCATTTACGTATATTTAAAACTAAGATAAATTTATTAATTAAAATATTTCTTACAATACTTCGAAATTTCTTTCCTTTTAAAGTTTTCGCAATTAAGAAAATATTTATAAAATAATCTCCCCTTTTTTCGCATATTTAGAAAAAAAACAGAGTTACACTGAAAACTATTACAGTGAGTATTTGACCTACATTAGTAGCCAACTTCATACAACTTGTTTCATAAAACTTCTAGCAAGCATTTATTGCACAAAGTGTAAAGAACGCATCATAAAACCCACATACAACATTAAAAATGAACATGTTCTGCGATTTGTTTTTTAGTATCCGATATATTATTACATTTTTAGTTAAGATACCAACATTTAAACTAAACATGTTTTGCGATTTGTCAGTCATTCACCAGTTTCTTAAAGTCAAAGTCAAAAGTATCTTTATTCAATTAGGCTACATAAAGTAACACTTTTGAATCGTCATGGTATTACAAAACATTTACCACCGGTTCGGAAGGCAGTTTCTACGGAGAAGAACCGGTAAGAAACTCTGATAGTCGCTCTTTTTTAAAAATAAAAACATACTATTGTAAATATAAACAAAAACACGACTATTATAATATTTATACATGAAAAAGGTCACTGTCCCACGAGCGGTCTTGATGGTTCTTCTCAATAAAAAACTGTTTTCCAATTCGGTGGTACATAATTCTTATGTAATACTATGACGACAATACTATTACTACATATATGTAGCCTAGATTAAAATACTTTATACCATTAGAATAACTTAAAATTCTTTGTGAATTATAGTTGCAACATAAAACCTAGAATAAAAGAACCACAATCTCAGCTTAAAAATAAGTGACGCGGCATATTAAAATTCATCTGAACAATTCGCTTAAAATAGAAATTCCCAGCAAGACCGTGTTCCAACAAAGTACTTAAAAATATAGGCTATTAATTTCTTAAGTCGCTTGCTGCATTTTCTTCTCAACAATAATGAGTTTAAAATTTTCTTTTACTAAAGTTTCAGTACTGAGATAACGTCACAATCATAATGTGTAGGGTGATGTAACCTTCCTCTTACCTCTAACCTCCTCTAACAAAGGAAGGATTTTTAACCAATCGAACATCGCACCGATACCCCAATGGTTCAAAGTCATGAAATTGTATATTATATACCAAGTCAAAAAAATATCATAAGCGCGATTTAGAACTCGACGCATATAATAGTATGACATGGGATAAGTATAAATACAATATTAATATCTGATTGGGATATTAATCAGATATTACTTCAACTACCTTTACACCAAAGGGAGGATCTTAAACCAATCGAACAACTGACCAATATTATATATACCAACTGAAAAAAATATCGTAAGCGCGATTCAGAACTCGGCACATTAGGAGCGGCCGCTACACGTATGTACACTCGTTTCCCTACATTGTACAATTCCACAATCACATCACGTCCTCGGAGGAAATAACTTTTCCTGTGAAATGTAGGCTGTTTATATTTGAAGGTATTGTAGGGGTAAAAAGCACATTGTCAAGCTCTGCATTAATACGTAATGCATTCAATCTATGGAAGGTGTTTCCAGTGCTCGTAATATATAAGAGTTGAAGCGTACATAACATCACGCTGAAACCTAAAGAAGCGAAGTTACATTTAAATTTTTATCTTCCTTTGGGTGCGTTGCGTAAACGGTTCAATGTACCCAAAAAAGATTTATCAGAGAATAATTCCTCTTCACAAACTTTTATTTAACTTTACTTGTGTATGTATGTATGTTTATAAATCTTCAAAACCGCTTCCAATAGACCGATTGAGTTGAAACTTGGTATACCAGATACCACCATAACTTGGATGACAATACCATAATATGGTATCATGGAGCTAATCTGACGAAGAGTTGGAACATCCACATAGTACAACTAACCAAAATTCTTTAAAAGCTTGTTCTTAAAATATTGTAATATTTGATTTTTATTTTACTTGAAATTTTGATCAATATTCAAAGAGCAACATGCAATACCATAACTCATTGACATGCATAAATCCGGGTGAATGGAATCAATACGATCACGGGACCCTCCTGCCCTCCGTTTGATGCAATATTGGTCTTGTTTGCGATCTTATGCCTTTGCATAATTTTTGCCGCAGCCTTTCAAAGTGTTTTTCTATAGAAGACACTTGAAGACGTCTCCATCAATACCATATACTGATTAATCTGATTACGTGTTTTTTAATCGACATTATTATTACTAGGTGACTACTATTATTGCCTAAGGAAAGGTATCTTCATTACATAGTATAAAACAAAGTCACCTTC
This sequence comes from Eurema mandarina, assembly GCA_018238005.1. NCBI lineage: Eukaryota > Metazoa > Arthropoda > Insecta > Lepidoptera > Pieridae > Eurema > Eurema mandarina. The sequence goes on along the minus strand of DWAJ01005692.1, from coordinate 7,346 downwards.
TTCTGTCTGTTTCTAGGTATGCTTCTTTAAAACTAGGCAAACGATCTTAAGATGCAGTTTTATCAGATAGAGTTATTCAAGACGAACACGCATGTACTATGCACATAGTGCATTAATTCGGGAAAATCCTCAGGGCACGGCTCGTATATATACATTACATATATAAAAATTAATCGCAAAATGTTACTTAGTTCATAACTCGATAGTAGCTGAACTCATTTACATAATTCAGCATTTAGAATATTCCTTGACGTACGGTTGTTAAGAAAAAAAATGGTATGTGCAATTTAAAATTTTGGGTTGGTTAGGTACAGGGTGAACGAAGTCGCGTTGGACCATCTAGTTAGATAATAATGGAGATTTGGAGGTGCCCTATTTCCGGGAACCCTGACAAAGTGCTCTAAAATTAAAATCATTTTAGGCATTATAATAATCGTGTACTACGAAAATTTTCTAATTGGCAAACAAGCTACAGTCACATCTAAAATATTCATAAATACAGCAAAAATCCAGCACAATATCATTCCCAGATTAACGAGACTTTTAATTTTGATATTGCGAGTGCATCCATGCATGGCTGAACTTGGAATTAACTCCACGTTTCAACTAAAAAATGCCTTATTCCCTGCACGAGTAAAAATGGGTCAATCTCGTTTAATTCGTTACTGCAGTTAAATATCTCGGACCATTGACAACTGGGCGGAGTCCTTAGGGGTCAATTTTTGCATCCTTCTTGGAATACAAAATATTACACAAGAAAAAAAGATTTGACGACCTCTTCATGCACTACTGTTTCATGCTGCAAGGGATGTGGGCTCAATAAATATATATAAAAACTGCATTTGTATCTTTCTGGTGTCTGCGAGTTGCCATGTATTATGTATGCATTCATAAAATTAAAAGTATGTAGGTACATAATATGAAATCTATCCATTATCTAGGTGCCATAACACAATTTCTGCTTAGCGTGAGACTTTATAGCGTTGGTTAAAATAACAAGTAAGAATGCATACCTATGCAATACTTCGGGAAGAAATCATCTTTATTATTTATAAGACACATTCGCTTCCTTACACTTTTTAGGAAAGGGTTCCGTTCATTTGGTACAGTTCCAACTGACCTTTCTGTACTCAGTATTTGGAGAATCGATAACAAACCGAATGCATTTCATTTAACAATTGACGCAAACGGTGAAGCATTTTAGATAGCATTATTGTTAGTTAACATATTAATAGAAGATAGGGAAAACAATCGATTATTTTTTTATTGGAAGTTGGATCTTTAAAGACCCTAAAGTTATAGTCGGAATTATGAACAACGATGACTACACTCACACAACTTATTATAGAATCCTTAATATTAGAATCAGAAAAACATACATTTCAATAATGAATGACGGGAAAAGTAGATTAGATAATATATTATACATCGATTTGTTTTAAATGCATTTAAATTCCGAACTGCAAATATGTTTTATCATAACGTTGTAGGTATATGAAATAAAAAAAAATGTTTCATAAACAAATGTAACTCTGTTTACAAACTTCACTAGCGCAAAACTAACAAATAAAGGAACCATCTTCAACCACATTTTTGTGCTTAACGATTCTGAGACACATCTCGTTAAAACTTCCGAGCCGTATAAACTTTGAAAGACATGTATTTTTCATTCAATTCTTGAGTATAATCTTATCTTAATCATACACCAATTACCTCATAAACAAAAGTACTTTATCTGAATTCGTTATAACGTGATTATTATTTCATGTTTTATTGTAATACGTGTTTGTTTTATTAGCGTAATTTTTATTCCCTAGGCAAAAAAGGGATAAAATTATACTTGTATTAAAACAAGGTCTTATTTATCTGCATGTCAAAATTCAGCGCTATCCTTTAGTGTAAAAGATTTAGTAACATTATTATGTAACTACATATGACTTTATTTAGTGAAAGTCAATAAATAAGAAGCCCAACCAAATAACTATGACTCTGAGTAAATCTTAAAGATTCTTGCCCTTCTTGCTCTTTGAAGAAACTGTTTTCCGACTTACTGTTTCGTACGACCATGACGCTCCAAAAGTGTTACTATATGTTGCCTAGTTGAATGAAGACATAATGTATGTGACTTTGATAGTAAAGTGTTTGAACTTATAACCACGTGTCTAATCAATACATTTGTCCTTCTATATGCAAAGCGATTATGCAAATTGTCTAGACCCTTGATTGACCCACTTGTTTTAGAGGTTCATGTAACAATCTTTTGTCTTAATAACCACCCCCTCGTTAAAGATAATTGTCTACTTCTTGGCAAACTTAAATTAAAAAATGTACAACTATATATATGATGATGATTATCTAAGGTAATATTTTTTTCCCTTTTTGTATAAAGGATGTATGTAACGTATTTAAATTGCCAAAACTACTAGATTTTGGTTTCATCACACAATCACAGCTTCAGATTTACATTAAATATTTAGTACTTATTTTACTTCTACATTTATTTTCATTTGAATCTTTCACTTTAAAAGAGCAACTAATAGAGTTCCTAGCCAGTTCTTCTATTTAGAAGCTGCTTTCCAAAGCTTTACATTGTCTTCTAATGACAAGAAGATTCCAATACTTCGATATGTAGCTTAATTTTTCAGTATATCTACAGTTTCAAGCTAATTAACATATCTACCCATTAAGTAGATGTTATTTTTAAAGAAATTCTCAACTAATATAATTACAAGCCCATTTTAAATATGGATTGTGTAATCAGCTAATTATCCCTTGTGACGTAAGGCACGCTTATTTACGTTCATAAGATCTTTAATTATGTTAGCCAGGTAATTAAATGTCTTGCATCGTTCGAAAAGAACTAAGACTTACTAGAACTTTCTCTAAAACAGGCCGGCAACAGACCTGTGACTACGCGAGTGCTCATGGGCGACAATAAATAGTTACCTTTAGGTGATGCACCAGAAAATTTTTAAATCAGACCAGTAGAAACATGTCTGTTTATGTGTATGTGTGCGTGTATAGTACGCGTCACGAATCTTTAGCGCTGAACGAAACCTGCGCAGAAGTCAAAAATAAGGTATCGAGGGGACGGCGGGGCGCGTGATCGTCGGGTGCGCGAGCGTTGATTGGTTGTCCCAGTCGTGTTGTCTTTCTCGCACTAATACGTCAATTACGAGCGCGATTTTACCGATGCGCAGCTATTCTCGTCAATCGCTAAACATAAATGACGAGTACTATACCTGTGAATGTGTGTGTGTGTGTGTGTGTCGGTAGGTTATCAACAAACTCTTCAGCTTTCCAAAGGGCATCAATTTGAAAACTCAAAGACAATAGTCAATCACCCTCGCCTTGCACTCGCGTCACACCATTCACAGTTCGTTCATCCCGTCCCAGTAACCTATACCTAGGGGTGGAATAAAACGGGTCAAATTAATGCCAGTTTACTTTAAAACATTATCGATCGCGAATGAACTATGAGAGTATGCAGGGTTGATGTTTGAACTATTTATTGCTTTTATGAAAATCCGCACAGTTACAGTTTTTCATTCTTGGATTTGAATATTATGTTAAATTAATTATTCTCGAAATTTCTTTAATTCTTTAGAAATCCATAGATTACACCCATACAAAACAAAATACTATTGTATAAAACATGTTGTCTCTTTTTGAATACATTGTGGTTGAAACTATTCGACAGGTTTTCGTATATATGCTAGAAAAAAATAGTACCTTAATTCAACCTACCACAATTAAAAAAAAAAAAAAGAGCAAGCCTAAACTAAAAATGCAAACCCTTACAATATCACTTTCTTGTCCGCCTTTCTAACTCTGTCCTTTAATTCGAAACAGCTTGAAAATTTAACTAGTCGAAGTTCTTTCTAAGTTTAAAGTTTAAAAATGAAAGAGGATGGATCTAATCTTCCTCTGATCCCGAAGGATCCTCGACCAGTCGAACCATTATATAGTATTTGTATAATATATATGCCAAGTGTTAAAAAAAATGATCATAAACGTAATTCAGAACTGGGCGCATTAGTAGCGGTCGCTACAGAGGTTCATTTCAAATTAAATGTAAAAGGACTTTGCACGTTGCAAATTTAATAATGATACGAAACCATCAGTAGACGAGCCTGACTCACTCATGTATTTAAAGTATAGATAGTAAAAGACTAGGTGTTACATGCTTCTGCGGATGAAATCTTTCAACTTAAATCACTTGGGTTTCATAAATTTTAATGACACGGCTTAACGCGGTCAGAATTATTAAGTACCTCCGTTGTTATTACCAATTTATTTTTGCTTTAATACATGCCAAAAAACAATTTCTTAATGTCGCCAACTTTTCCACTACGGAGAGTAAATAACCATTTACGAGCGTGAGATAAAAAGAACCCAACCCCAAACTAAATGTAAAAAAAAAATAAGATATAGAAATAACCGTGGATCAAAGCTTCTTATCATACAGACTAGCTTTTGCCCGTGACTTAGTCGACATTAATTTCTATACTATCTGACATTTATCATCAAACACTACTAAACTCTTCATCTGGATAACACGACTATAGATGATAAATGATTTATCGATAATTTGAGACTAAAATCACGTACGACCGTGTTTCAGTTTAAACATGCAACTCTGCGGTCGTGGTCTAGATTTCGTAATACTCGTATTGTACGCCAATCGGTATTACTTAATCATATATATTTCGCTCCAATCTATGTCAGTAGGACTTAAGATTAGACTGCGTCTATATTGGCGGATCCAGGTGGAGGGGGGGTCATGGGGTCATCCTAAACTGGTTACAGGACAAGGTAAAATAAATTTACTACAACTATGTGACCCTCCCCTGGCGTCAAAGTGGGATCGGCCACTGTGTACAGTTTAATATCTTCTAATATCTTGAACACGTTTATCAATTTTAATTAAATAAGTGCTTTTAATAACAGGTGTTAACAGGGCACAGATAGGTACAATACATCAAAACAGTAAAGGAAATGTCTTTTAAAATATCACAGTAGATTTTACTTAAAATGCATCTATTTTCACAGGGTTTCAGAAAAAAAAAGCATTTACGTTTCGTAAATTTGGTACTATCCATGTTATGCTTAGGAATATAACCCTGCTTAGAACAACACAGTAAAAAGACAAGACGAACAGGAAAACCGTTGTCCACAACCGAATCATACTTGATCAAACTTTCGTCAACATGGAGACCGATGTTTACAATCGCGCTTATGTCAGCGTCAAACATTCGCCCCAAGATAAATCTGCGCGGTATTACATATCTCGCGACCTTGAACACAATCCTCTTATCTGCCTATCACTTATGTATTTAAGCTTTATTGGATAACAAACGTAATACCCAATGTTTTATATACTTCATACACTATGAGCTATTACTGTAATCGTATTGTAGCTATCTTTGTAGTTATTAATCTGATTCTGCTGTTAGCGATATTAAAACGATGATTATACGTATGCACCCACGTTATATAAACGCAATATAAGTATGTAAAAATATTGACTATGTTATAAAAGCTTTTAAGGTGGTAAGTTCATTAATCTTCTTGCATAGGGGTGGTACGACCTTCCACAAATAACCATGAAGTACCTCATTTTATGCGGGTAGGGTGATTTTTTGCGGTAAGTCCACATCAACCCTTTCAACTCCATCCTGAATCCCATCTTCCTTATAAAATCTATGATTCTACCCGTTGCATACAACCCAAACTTTACCTAAACAAACGAACGTGCCGTCTCATTTTTCTCTCAGAGGAACCTCATCCATTACACTTAAGCCATTCTTACCAGGCCTGTACTTTTTACTCAGTCCAATTTTTCAACGATATTTCTCCCGCGATACAAACAGAGCTGTACGGTCAGCTAATATATCGCGCGATAGAGAACACTTAACCTAGTTGCACGAGTTAAACGACCCTTTCCAACAATCAGTTATGTTGTAACCGACCCGAGCAAATTCATTTTAAACCCTTTCTTTGAGCTTCGAGCGCTAAGGACTTTAGCTAGTGATGAAATGTCTTCAGATCAAGATATCTGAACTAATGAACTCTCTACTATGATTTAGATAAGAATAGCTTTCGTCTCTTGGGATACATTTCTTCCAAGGCATCATTTGACAATATACTTCTAGAGGAATACGCTTTTAAATCCTTTTAAAATATACGGAGTAAATCAATGCAATTTTCCTCGTAAATTTAAGTTTGTAAAATGGAAGAATCTCTTTATCTACCGACCAAAACCAAAATCATTGTATCTGTAGACAAATACATAAGTCCTACATTTATATAGCCCAGAAATTAGGAGAAAAACTTGAACCAAATTTCCGCATGGGAAACGGACGGAACGTTCATTTAACTAAGTTGGCATTTTTGGTGAATGAACACCGAAATGTGTTTAAAACTTGGCACGTTTAAACGTTCCGCTGCCCTATCTAAATCCCCTCCGTCCGAGGTGTCGCAGTCTTGATTTGTAATATATTTTGACGGGGATGGAAATACGCTTGTATAACTTTGATTAAAACAAATCCAAGTTAAAAAACTTCTACGTGTATAACTGAAAAGATTGAACCGCGATACCATTTTTTAATTAACTAAATTTAACTTTATAATTTCCTATGATGCTAAATACCTGATACTAGTTTCCTGCCCCAATTTTCGTTACATTTTTTTTACTTTATATGTATGTCTCCAAACGTATGAAAGGATTGTAGCCCAAAACGAAATGATACGGTCTCTTACAGACTACATTAAAGATTACCTTTAAGGCAATGAGATATGCCTGTACATATTGGACAGAAAACTCTATACAACTATCCGGTAAGGAAAACAAATGGCACCAAGCAATTTCCCGCAATAAATATCGGGTCTTCCTGTGCAGAATGATGGCGACAGCTTTTTCCGGAACACTGTGCATGGCAGACGTGTTAATTGCGCATTTCATATTTAAATAAAATCCCTATAATAGGAACAAATTGCTTCTACGAGAAATTTTCAACGTGCTTCATCACATAGTATAAAACAAGTCGCTTTCTCCTGTTAGTTCTATGTATGCTTAAATCTTTACAAGATAAAGTAAAAAAACTAAAACCCAACTACGACAAAAAACGACGCTGAAAAAGTATAAAAGTACCCCATGAATACAGGTACACAACACAAGCAAATGCTAGTAATATATATATATATTCGAAATGTACAAGTGAAGCGCTTTAAAATGATACCAAACACGGCATATCTAGCTTAACTTTATTTTTTTACTCTGTCTATATTTTGTCCGCTAGAGGGCGCCACATTGAATTTGGTGAAAATCTATATAGCCTATAACC
>DWAJ01005691.1:0-11215 GCA_018238005.1 Eurema mandarina | reverse complement strand
ACTTAGTGGGCAACTGAACCAGAAGTTTGCCTGATAGTAAGTGACAGTGATAGTATAGTACGCGTCACGAATCTAGCGCTGAACGAAACCTGCGCAGAAGTAAAAAATAAGTTATCGAGGTAAAGGCGCGGGGCGCGTGATCGTCGGGTGCGCGGGCGTTGATTGGTTGTCCCAGTAGTGTTGTCTTTCTCGCACCAACACGACAATTACGAGCGCGATTCTACCGATGCGCAGCTATTCTCGTCCAGCGCTAAACATAAATGACGCGCACTATACTTGTGCCTAAGTTCCTCACGGCAGTGTTGCCGTCCTTTAAAATAAGGGGGAAAGATTCGTGACAATTTAATTTGGTTTAAAAAATTATAATCAAAAAAGGATACGAGTTCAAATAAAGTTCTTAAAGCGGATTTAGATTTAGAAGTGCAGGAAACCCCATCTATATCCAATATTTACCGTCTAACAAAAAGCTTATAAAATTGATTGTCTCAATACGATCACTCTGACCACAAATTAGTCTCGGTACTAACTACACAAAAACACCGGGAAGTGACTATTCAATCATTGTTATGGTATAAAGCCTTAAGGCGTTCAACTTTAATAAAAAGCCCATGTGTTTTACGTTATTTGGAAAATCAATCGATTCTCTCGATTATTAATTTGTCCATTTTATCACGTTTTTATTGATTTCAATTCAACTTTTTACTTTCTCGTTTTATTTATTTCTAATATAGTCAATTGTATCTGAGCATTGCGAGTTATTTTTCAATCATAAATGCTTTTTATTTTGTAAGCGATGTTAGATATGATTCAAACAAATTTTCTCGCCTCGACCACAAAACAATTTATATTTTCACTATAAACTTTTTATTCCTTCATTTTTAATAAAGTATTCAAAGAGGCGCCAGTTTAACTTGGAAACCTTTGTTCTTATAAAATATTGATCCAATGCTTAAAGAAGATTTCAAATTGTTAAGAATTAGGAAAAAAAAAACATTTAATACGACGTATGCGTAATAACTCACAATTCGACAATCCATAAAGGATGCTGACGCCAATCATTATTGTAACAAAAAATAAGCGAAGAATAAAATGAAGGTAATTTTGATGAGGAATACACTGATAACATTCATAAAAACCTACATATAATAATTATACCATAACCGATAAATGTTTCATTTACCTTGTCTCAGGCCTTTGGGGACCCCAAACATTATCCAACGTAACAATGAGACGGCCTTCATTTTTATCACTACATTTAAAACAACTAACGAACAAAATTCTATTCTTTAATACAATCTTCCCACGAACAGCAGAATTATTAAAATCCTTGATACAATGTTGTCGTAATCAGAGAAAAGTTTTGCCGATTTCGATAAAACTAAAAATAACACACATGACGTTCATACGGTGACCTTTAAAAGCTATTTTTCCAGAGTAATTGGGCTGCCCGACATTAACTGGTTTTTGCGTCAGCAAGGTGATCTGCCTCATATTGATATTATTGGCTCTTCCAGACTTCCGGAGTCTATAATTGCAGAGAGTAAAAAGCAAAAAATCGTTATATGAAACATGCCTTATATAGATCGTCATTTGTTGACCAAGAATAACTGAAGTCTAGTTCTGTTCTCAATGTTATATCGTAATAGTTTAGTTCGTTCTCAAGCGCACAATGGCTCTCAGTAGCGTCCTTTTATTGTGTGCATCAGAGCAATCAGCGATCTTATGATGTATTGCACCTCATTTCGCTTTAGTTTACAGCAAATTCCTAACCTAACCATATTGCTAACAGCTACTATCTACATCCAATATTGGTTTTGCGCAAATCATGTAGAAACTATGGGAAAGAAACCGCACACCGAAGTTCCCGTGTTCCCGAGATAAGATTCGCTCCTTGATTTCCTGTGGTGGTTTCTCTGACCACTATTTATCGGTTATGAGGCTCAAATAAATTTATTACTATCTCCTTCCGGGTTGAAAGTCGTACGATTGTTGCAAGCTATTATGGTTCGTCCGAGGTTCGCTTTTTTCTTCGTAAACCTTCAGTGTCAAGAAAAAATACTTTTTCCGTTTCCGTACGTTGACTGATTTATATGAGGCTATAACAAAATCGTTTGCTCTTTCTAACCAGGCGACTAAGTCCATATTCACTTATATCAATATACAAAAACTGGACGCAAGAAATAACAATTTATCAACCACTATCGTAATTGTAAAGATTTAAGATATAAAAATGGCGCATACGATTTTTTTAAACCAGTATATATCTTTATATAAAGCGACATTAGCGTCTGAAGACATTATCAAATCATATTAACAAGTTAGCTTTGTAGACTGTACATAATTTGATAATCGGAGAGAATCATGCATGCGTCCGACCGACAAATTTCGATTTCACCATGAAGGTCGCGCGGTTCGTGACTCGTCATAACTATAATATCGCGAATTCGTACATTTACCTACATACAGTTGGACTGAAACGAGGGTCAATCGGAGTATTAGTGGTCAGACGTTCGTGATCGGAGTTATGCAAAGCGTCGGTAAGAAGCGTGCGCTGATTGAAAGTGATTTCGATGATGTAAATCAGTTCGAACCAGATGTTATGACATAGTTTAGCTGTTGTTAAACATCCATTCTCTTTATCGTTTTATTTTTTTTATTTTATTGACAGGCTCGTGGCTTTGGGTTCATTGCAATTCAAAAACCCTTTTAATGATTTAACCACCAATAATTATCATACATACTTTTCAAAGTTTGCGATAAGATGGTCTCCAACAAGTTGAACCCAAAATAGTCATAATAAATTTCATTATTTCCTACATATCTCAGATAGAGAATTAAATACATAAGCAGTTGTTGTTGAAAATGCCATCATAAAAGTTCAGTGCAATATGATCTAAGGACTTAACATTCAGGCCGCCGGTAGAATATCGCTAATCTGAATTCTAATCCCGTTGCGTTCCAGAAACCACGTATATCTTTGTAGTCAAGATTTGTTCAGCCGTATCTTGTTCGCGGCAATCATTATCTAGCATCTAAGGAATAATGCCTTTTAAATCCCTTTGTTGTTTTATCTTTCTTCGTTTACACTGTAATGCTTTATCGATGGTGTTAATGTGCGAACTTTTTCGCTGTCCTCGTGGATATATTCAGTTATTGTTTTTAATGTCAACGTCTTATACAGAGAACTTTTATTTCCTAGTAAAAGTACTTGAGGGATAACTAAAGAACCTGAATCATTCGACTAGGTAAATTGCATTGAGATATCCCACGGAAATATACAAGATAAGCATATTCGCATAATAATTTTTGCTTAGACTATTTTCTTCTAAAATTATAAACATTAATAGGATTCAATTGTATACAAATTAATGATCAACTTCTTAGTTACTCGTGCCTGTAACGGTATTTTAATTAAATAGCGCCCAGACTGGCCCTTTCCATTTGTGCTTGCTCATCCGATATAATTTAATGCAGCGCAGCAGCGGTTTACAAATTGGTTGTGTCCACTTAATATAGAAAAAGTTCAATCTTATAACGTAACTAGCTGTTGCTCGCGACTTCGTTCCCGTCGGATCTATTTCTATTATTATGTTATAGTGGGTCAATCTTAAAAGATAGACATATACTGTCGCGGACTTTTTTTTAGATCATTTAAAGAGGAATAATTCTTTCATACATATTATTTTTGTATCTTGAACCGTTTTCGCAGCGCACGCAACGGAAGCCCTCAAAGATGAATAATTTTCCCCGTTTTTTCCACATTTTCCATTATATATTCGCTCCTATTAGTCGCAGCGTTCTGTTATGTAGCCTAAAGCCTTCCTCGATAAATGGCCAATTCAATAAAAAAAGAATTTTTCAATTCGAACCAGTAGATCCTGAGATAAGCGCGTTCAAACAAACAAACAAACTCTTCAGCTTTATATATTAGTAAAAATACGAAAGTATTTATCCTAAAATCCCTACTTCCTCCTCTTAAATAACATCTCAGGGAGCGGGCGGCACCTGAAAACCAGCGTTATTCTAATAGCTCGCCCTCAGGATAGCATTAGCTGAGATGTCGCCTTTTGCTACGTTTATACGTTATTGATTTTAAATGTTTTGAATCTGTATTTGTTTTAGTAGCAATTCACTTTTTTTTAAAGGCCGAACTAGCTCGTTCGCAAATAATAATAAAAAGTAAATAGGTAAAACCATGGGACACAGAAAACATATTAGGTCCAATTATACAACGTATAATACAAATGTTCTTTCTAGAAATGTATTTTCTTTTAACATTTGAGATGGTACCATACCATGACATAAATCATATAACGAATAAAAAAAATCAACGATGCAAATATATTTTTCAACTTATATAAAGTTTCGAATTTAAAATACTCGGAAAATCATTATGAATGCAGTATTTTAAATGTTATCTGTATGTTAAAAAACAACAGACGATTTTTCGACATAATTCATGGTCTATGATCTACTAGATATGCCTTCATGATTTTTATAATTTTCGTATTTTTATGTACATAGTATGTAACTATATGTTATATGTATAATTAACTTAAAAAAAATAAAACCGATTTCGTTCAAATTGGTTCATAATAGGCGGAGCTATTGCGTATAAAAAAGTTCATCCCCAATTTTCCACCCTTGGGGTTGTTTTTTATTATTAAATTGAAATGAAACCACCCTTGAAATATTACCTATACGCCAAAAAAAGATATGTTCAAATCGGTTCATAATTAGCGGAGTTATCGCGTAACAAACATAGAAAAAAACATACGGGTTGAATTGAGAACCGCCTCCTTTGTTTTGAAGTCGGTTGAAAAAGCTATAAATTCTATGATAATATCTTGTTTGATTTTATATATTAACCCGACGCAAAAAAGTCGAGGTGGTATAAGTTTGACGTGTCTGTGTGTGTATGTATCGGTCTGTGACAACGTAGCTCCCAAACGGGTGATCCGATTTAAATGCGGTTTTCTTGTTTGAAAGGTATATCCGTCGAGAGGGTTTCTAGCTATGTTCGGTGGAAATCGGTTCAGGTCTTCAAGGTCATCAGGTCGTTTGTTAGGTGTGATAGGAATGTTACACACTCAGTTTGCTTGCGTTTGGTCGGGGGTTATGTATTTCTGTATATATATATCTCTCTATATCATAAAAAATTAAATATCAAAAGGGATTTCTTTTTATTAGATAACTACAAAATACGTAAGACAGTATTTCGACTGCATAATAGGTATGTCAACTGCGGTTAGGTATTCTGAACCTTTTGATTTTTATATCAAAATAATTTCGTTGATTAAATCCCTACGACGAAATCAATAAAGGTACATTTCAATTCACTTTTAACGCATAGACTAACCTGGTTTTTCAATTAAAGCATTTTTCAATATTATGCGGGATAATGCTTAACATTGAATGTTTTAACTACATCTTTCTTCATTAATATATCGAGAACTCTTAAAAGTTCTAAATAGTGCTTTCGCTCGATGCGTAAGAATATTTTTATTTAATTTGACAATGATGGAAATGTCGCACTATACTCTGCAATTGAAAAATACAGTAATAGTCCCTTAATCGGCCTGCTGTAACTGAAGCCAAAGCTGTATATTATAAGAAATTTACCCTATAGATGTGGAAAAATTTAAATCTACGAAAAACATACGGATTTTGATGCGACGATCTATGTAAGTAGACAAAATTGTCTACTTTGAAATGGCTTCGCTTTGCGTGCTCATATTGCGATTTTGAGTGTTATTATTATATGTAGTTTAATTAAATTAAAAAAAGAAAGATGCCGTTTCTAGTAAGTTCTATATCGGAATCCCCAGCAAGGCTTAACAAGGCATATTGACAGCGAACATTGGTAAAAATTTGTATTTTCCGCCTGTTTTATTGCGCGAGGCTTCGACATTTTTATTACATACCAGCCGCGCCTCGCAGTTTTACCCGAATTAATGCATATATTGTACACCTTCACCCAATGATATTATATTAAATACTCGTAGATATGTTATGAGCACAAAATTTTGAAGACGCAAAAACATACTAATTAGGACGTCTTTCCTTTAGGTGATACCTTAGTGACAAAACTATTCTCTTTTTTTCTTGTTAGTTTTATTATTTATCTCTTTTCTATCGTTTTAACTGCGTGAAAATCGGCTGCGTAGTTTTTATAATTTAAGCATACATAGGGGCAGACAAAGGGAAATCATTTTTAAGACAGCATGTAGCACGAGGATTTACTCATCGTTTTTTTTTTATGTTTTAAAAGTTTCTATAAGTTTATAATAAACCCTTAAACCCACAAATATAACCTGTTTAAAATATAAACCATAAAACTTAAATAAAAGTATATAAAGCGTCATAAAGTTCTAAATGACAGCGAATAGGTGCGAATAAAGATTAGACTAGAATAATCTAGTCTCGAAACTCGATAGAAACTCGATAACTATGACGTCACTTGCGTTTTGAAAATTTCGAAGGAATTTAAAAATAGTCATTTTAAACGTCTCTTTTATTAACTAAAAATATTATAAATGCGAAAGTTCGGATGTTGCGTATATAAAACTATATACTACTTTGCGACCAAACTACTGAATCGATTTAAGTGGGACTTGATATGCGGGTAGATTACACATTAATAGATTATTATTTTGTAGTTAGTAACTTAGTAAGTTCTAGAATAATCTCCGACATCGTCGTAGTATATTAAAGTTGTATCAATACATACTTAATTACAAGCGAACCCGATGCCAAACCCTATATCCCATAAATGCTATTGATCCATCAAAATAGACCACAGGGTATTAGGCTAGGCTAGTGTTACTAAATGGCCCTATTGACCTAAGTCCTAAGCCAAGTTACGTCAATGTAAGCCGATGTGGTGTTAAGATTAAAACGTTCCAGTAGCTTATGAAAGCCTGGTACTTTGAATGCAAATTTTTCATATTTCAGTACTATACGCGCCCCGTGGTTTTTCCCGCGTAGCTATCGTTCCCGGGTCAATACCGGGATAAAAAGTATCCTATATGTTAATCTAAAATCGAATCTATCTGTATGCTAAACTTTAGTTAAATAGATTTAGTACTTTTGCGTAAAAGAGCGATAAACATACTTATTATATACATCTCCTCTCCTCTTGAAGTTTCGCGGTTATAATGTTAGTAAGATAAAACAAAATGGCTGTATGTTTTTCTACGTATCCTTGTATCAGAGCAAGGTATTTCGATGCTGTTTTTAATAGACAGAGTGACTAAAAAGGAAAGGTTATTAATAAACAAAGAAAAAATATAAATATAATATTTAAAATTTAAATGTCCAAAAATATTAAAAATTATCTTCAACTGTAACTAGATAAAAATGACCGAACCTACTAATAATATTATAAAGACAAAAAAAAAGCATTTTTGTATGTACGAATAAACTCAAAAATTACTTGGCCGATTTCAATAATTATTTTTTCATTAGAAAGCTACATTATCGCTGAGTAACATGGCCATATTTCGTACTATGTCTACCCGTGCGAAGCCGGGACGGGCCGCTAGTATAAATTATATTTGACCTTAACCTTGAAAGGGAGGCGTGACGCGACTGGTGTAAAAGTATATGAACAAAAGAAATTTAAATATCCATTGTAATAAGATGTATTGTGAAGACGTCAGTTTGTTTGTATTTGTTATTAAATAAATATTGTGTATGGGCGTCACGAATAATATTCGCTAATCCAACATCGGACGTGACATGCGATCGGGTGTCACACAGAGTAGCTAACGTCAGAGACATTGCTATTAGATTCGAAGTCAAAGTAAAAGTCAAAATCTTTATCCAACTCGGCCACGCTCCTGAAAAATAATTTATACTATCTTGAGAGCTTGGGTAATGGTTTTTTTTATAATATTAATATATTACTATACAAATTTCTTATTATTATTATATTATGTAAGCAAAAAATAACACTCCCATTGAAAAATAGCGTCAGGTAGAAATATCTACTCAGAGATTTTACTTTTCGTTCAATATTATCATTAGTAGAATGGAGACCTTTTTTACATAGGATAGGCATCTCGCTCTAGGACAGATCTCTGCCCTAGCTATTCCTCAGTTTGTTTGGGCGATTATCATAGGACGGAGGTGGTCACTAATTTTATTAATACAAACTAACGTAATGTCAATGGAAAGTGTCAAAGTGACATAAAATGGAGAATGTACTTGCTCTTCCATGTCCAGTTATGTCAGTTGAAAAAATGTCTGATAATGATGTAAGTTGCCTGCTATAATATAAAAAATCTCAATGTATGCGAAAGATATATAATTTATAACGCCACTTACCGTTAAGCCGGAATAATTTGAATTCAAAATATTAGTTTTCCTCCACGCCGTCATATTATTCAAATCAATAAATACTAAAAGCCCTCCAAGCTCTTGATTTTGCATAATCGCCTTAACCATTTTACATTTAAAATAAATATCGTCGATGAAGCTTTAAGGCTGTGTCGTAGTGTATCGGCCGTTATAAACTATTATTAATTAAGTGTCCCGCATATTTTTATGCCCGTCACCACCACTATAATAGTATCATATGTTTTAATCTAAGGTTTAATCTATGTATATTCCAAACATCAGCCAAATCTATTCATTAGTTTTTGCGTGAAAGAGAGAAACATGCTTACATACATAGACAGCGTCATAAACTTTTGCTTTCATAATATTGGTAGGATTTCTGTAAATATTCACTATCGGCGAAACCTCAAGCAAATTATGCTGTAATATTATTAAAATTAAATACCAAGCTTGTATAAAATTCAGAATAATATTAATAATTACTATTTAGTCAATTTTTGTGTAGACTTGTATCAATTTATTAGTTGTTTCCCGCGGTTTCATTCAATGCCATTTACAAATATAGGGGCTTTTTACAAATGAAAAATGAACCGTTCTCTATAACTTGTCACAGTCATACTAACATAGGAAAACTACATTTTAAAAATATTATATAAGAAGATAAAATTTTACCTTGCGAATTTTCCCGTCCGATTCTCGTTAGCAGCTCCTTAATCCCGTGTAGGTTGTTAACAACCCCGTCCGGGCTTATAAATAAATTATCAGAATTACGGCAACTTATATTATATTACATGGAAGTCTCTAAAAATACATCATCTTAAAGCTTAAGAGACTTTATTTAGAAATGTGAACAAATATACAGCTCTTTCAAAGTTAGAATTAGTAACGAAAATATACTTGAAAACATAATAATTTTAGAGCATCTTAGCTTTTACTTTCTTTTTTCCCACCCGTGACAATATTACAAATCTTTTGTCTTATTATTCACTTTAATTGAACCAGAATTTAGACGCTACAATATTAAAGAAATTTCATGAATTACAGTAAATGTGAGAGAAAAATCCGTTATTCCTTTACTTTTATAAAAGCTATCTATAATACAAAACCTAGTATGAGTCAAATCGACAGTCATCCTATATAGAACAAAGTCACACTAAATCTCAAGAAGGCCTGATCCGAATTTTATGCGGTTCAAATTCTTGTAACCTTCAGAGGTGGAGTGCCAAAGAAGAAGTATGCATAATTGCCAACGTTCATCTTCAAAAATAAGAATGGGCTCTCTTTTCAAACTTTTCCAAAAAACTTTTGGGTTTATTAAAAAATCAAGTCATTAGAATATGACCACAATTTCGCGACCTAAGCCTCGGAATGCTTGTAATATTATATTTGTAATTGAGTTAAACATTTTTGTTAAGCACGCTTCAAATAAATTAATTACAGCTCGCTGCTCGTTAAAGTGAAATAAACGCGACCTTTAAATAAAATAATTATGTAAAATAAAAGATTTTACAACTACTCGAACGTTTTGCTTGTAATTAATAGATTTATTTTTCATGTTTATAAATGAAATACCTCGTATTATAATCTTATAAATTTATAAAAGAAACAACTAGCCGCTATCTACATTCGAAATTTCAACTAATTGGTCCAGCTGTTTTGCCCTGAAAGAAAGACAAACAAACAGGTGTCTGTCTGTTTGTTCCCATTTTTAATAACACTCTTTTAGGTTTTTTCCGAATTTTATAAGAATGTGTTAAGTATGCTTGAAGTCTTTACTTAATAGTACAGATAAGCAGATAACTATAACCACAGAAATAGCATATAGCATAAAAAACTTAATAACAAAAAAAATCTAAAATGAGTAGTCTCTAATGTGAGGCTACTCTGCGCAGTATCAGTGTGTAACCGTTGTCACAGTCTGTCAATATGGCCGCCTCTACGTATTAATATACTGTATCGGTCCCTTGTTGTAGTGAATAGGAGCTTTTTGATAGATTAAAAGGACAGTTTGACCTGTTATAGATAATGTTTCACTAGAAAAATATATATCCATACTAATATTATAAATGCGAAAGTAACTCTGTCTGTCTGTCTTTCCATTACGGTAAAACTACTGAACCGATTAGAACGAAATTTGGTACACAGATGGTCTAGAACCTGGGAAAGGACATAGGCTTTTTTTTTAAATCCACCCCAAAAAGGTTGCGCGCGGGGTTGAAACTTTTTATAATTTTACGCTTTCACGACCAAACCGCTGAACCGATTGTAATGGCATTTCGTACACAGATGGTCTAGAGCCTGAGGTAAACCAAAGGCGACTTGGTTGCCGGCGCATTAAACAAAACTAACTCTTTTTCCTTGTGGTTTTATCATTTATCTCTTTTCTATCGTTTCGACTTGTATGTATGTGTGCTGCCGCTGCTGTGCGGAACACTTTTTTCGGTTGATTTGTTTGTGTGTTACAAATAATATTAACTATTCAATGTCACTAGTAAAACAATAACTGTTTGTTTGGTTAAATCGATATAGTATTGATTGTTGTAGCATTTACTTGGTACCGACTTCAAAATTATAAAATAATTATTAAATCATTTCGATATACTAATTTTAAGACGCATTACTTTGTGCGAAGCAAATTTATTTTTTGCTTTCTAGTTTACGAAGTATGTTTATTTTTGTCTATGTACTGAAGTACTGAATAAAGTTTGTGTGTGTGTGTGTGAAGGTTTATAAGTCTTTTACGGAGAAACTACTGAATCGATTTGGATGAAATTCGCCATACATATAGATAAGACCCTTCATTATCAAATAGGATACTTTATATCCCGGTATTGCCCCGGGAACGGGAACTACGCGAGTAAAACCACGAGGCATG
>DWAJ01005690.1:0-11216 GCA_018238005.1 Eurema mandarina | reverse complement strand
GACCTGACCCAATTAGGCTTCGGCTATTCGACTGTCAAAATCCAAATACGACGTAATTAATTGTTCAAACATTACCACAGACTGTAATAATCGAGCAGGATTTTCGTTAAAATTGCATAGAACATTATATCTTAATTAATTACTTGTTTTCACTAAAAACTAATATAAAACAATATCGCTTTCTCTGTCCTTATATCCCTATGCATGCTTAAAATATCTTAAAAACTACGCAATCGTCTCTCATGTGGTTATTTTTAATAGATTGATTCAAGAGGAACGTTAAATGTATAATACATGCATAATATATGTGTGCGAAGCCGAGGCGGCCCGCTAGTAGAGTATAAAAACTTTTTTTTAAATGAAATGTGGAGGTTTTTTTGGAAGCGTTGACAGTTTGCCGTTTGATGGTAAGATACCTTTCCCCCATAGACGTTGACGAGACAAAAACTAACTCTATGTAACTAACTCTAAATCTATGTCTTATGAAATGATGTGGCATATTGAATCCTTAATATCTGTCTACACTAATAAAATGTTGGTATTATCATCAAAAGTAATAACTATTAACCAAATTGCTTCGCTAATGTGCCTAGTATATTAAATTACAAATTCAAAACGTTGATTGATTTTATATGTACCAACATCACTAAAACTATTCTCACTGGGGGTGGGTCTTTCGCAGGAGACCGACTGGGTGGGTACCCCCACAGTGCCAGACATTCTACCGCCTGAACAGTAATGTGAAAACGTCACTGTGCTCCGGTCTGAAGGGCACTGTAGCCAGCGAAATTACTGGGCTAATGAGTCTTATCATCTGACGACTCAAAGTGGGGAGCGTCGGTGTAGTGCACCCCTGGCCGGAGCTGGGCTTTATAGCAAAGTTCCGGGTAGCACTACATTGGCTATGGGCTGGCGTTATTCTTACCATCAGGAGTGCGTCCAGCTCGTCTTCCTTCTTCATATTATAAAAAAAAAAATATTGTCGATTGTTGGTTACTTTGGACTGCTACCATAAAAAATATAAAAAACACAAATTGACTGTTTCTTTGCATTCCAAAATAACTGAATTGATTAGTAAAGTTCAAAACAATTAAATCACACCTTAAACGAGAACCCTAGAAGAAAACTCTATCACGCTAAAGTACTAGGATCTGAGAACACGTAAGAGATGGGTTGCGGCAAATTCAATATAAAGTCTATGTACACACATAAAAGGAACTTTTTACTATGTCGTTAAGAGGAGTGGTAGTAAGGAATTACAACCCATAAGCTTTACCATCAAGGGCGTTGTAAAAGTGTCCTTTGCGTTATTGTTACTTTGTTTTCACTTGGGATATAGAATATACAACGTATAACAGAAATGTGTGTTAATATTTTTGCGTGATGCTCATAGATAGTCTATATACAAGTCCCCGCATTAAAATAAACATATTTGAGATTTTTTATTTCATTAATTCATCAATAAAATCGATAATATGAAAATCAAAACAAGTGTTACATCACTTTTCGAATTCTAATGACAGAGACAGCAGTAACTTTTTCTATGAAATACA
Source organism: Eurema mandarina (assembly GCA_018238005.1). Lineage (NCBI taxonomy): Eukaryota > Metazoa > Arthropoda > Insecta > Lepidoptera > Pieridae > Eurema > Eurema mandarina. Next base: position 9,663 of record DWAJ01005690.1, on the reverse strand, counting down.
TTGTCTATGATATGGTCATGCGGTCATTGACACGTAAGAGCTGATAGCTCTACAGTGATGTCGTAGCGTCGATAAATTTAAATATCGATATGCTAGTCAATAGAAATAAAAAATCAATATCTTGATAATAAACAGTTCAAATGACATTAATTTTTTAAACATTTATTTATAGGTATTCTTTGCGATCCTTAAATATTACCACGCATTTCTTTTACACGTTGTATAAGACTACTACGCCCCGTGGTTTTACTCGAATTAATCATGTATTTTATATACCAACATTCCTATAGAATCGTTCTAACTGATAAAAACAGCATGAAAATTGCTTGCGTAGTTTTAAAACTTTAAGCATGTTTACCAAGACGAGAGGAAAGTGATTTTGTTCTATACTATGTAATGAAGATGTTAGATATAAAGCTACTTTTTCAGTTATATACTATAGTGCGACAATTTTCTGGGACTGCACATGTAAGTGCACGCATCGAGCGAAAGTACTTTTGAGAATTCTCGATATATGAATGAAGAAAGACGTAGTAAAAAAATATTCAACCTTTAAGACAAATAGGTTTACTTAAATAGATGTTGATTGGTTATAGTTCTGTTTTTTTATAAGAGAGAAATTAATAATCTTTTTTATGCTATGACGAGGTAAAAAGTCGGCCGGGTGGTAAGCGATATTCACTCTTAGATATTTATCCCAAATTCTCAGGAAACTCAGCAAATGCTTTGCAACATAAGAGGCAAAAATGGCATATACGGAAATTGGAAAGGCACAAAGGTGGTGATGACATCTCTGAAGAGACATTAAATGATGCTGATAATTTGTAGGAAGGTGGTACACTTGCTTAAAACTTAAAAAGCGCTCTTGATCAGTCTTAAATTCTATAAAGTGAATTAATGGAAATATAGTATAACCAGCCATTTAAGTAAGTTCAAAATAATAAGAACAAACATCCTCCATCCGTAGAAAAAATATTTAAACTGAAACCCGTTGTAAAACTCCAAGGAAAAAAGCCATCAATTTATAATGATAGTACTCACTTACTCTCAGAGTAAATTCTCTCAAAGAGATTATGAAAATAGCCCGGATCTTTTTTAAAGGGATTCGGAGATAAGTAAAGTAAACTTCGAAGATTATATTGTAAGTAGTTTTTCTAGAAACTTCATCACGGTGTAATCTAGGGCGAGAGGTATAACGGGAAAAGTTCGCTTAAGCAAAAATTGTGATGAAGGAATATAAAATTATATTACCTCCATTGAGGTAACGCTGAAAGGTGAAAATTTTGCGCTTTAATCCCGGCCCTAAAACGGCACATTTAGATTGTGACAACCCTAACACGATTTCATATAACTGATGGTATATATATTTAATAATGTTTTACGTATGCTTATGATAGGCCTTTTTTTTAAATAACTGTTCTGCCGCGGCGGTTGGGGATCCCGGGTACCTTCGCAGGCTCTTCCGCGAACCCCACAGCGGTTCCCCATATCATTCAGATGAAGGTAAAATCGGGTATGTAAAATTGGTCACAAGTTTTTTTCCCCCTTTTTTGGTAAAAAGTGTAGGACCCGTGCGAGTTTCTTACGCCGGTTCTTCTCGCCGGGTTAGTTCCCGAACCGTTGGTAGGCACCATGTAGACTTTCTGAAGGTATTTGTTTTCAAATTTACTCAGAAATAAACATTTTCATTTTCATCTTTCATTTTCATTTTCAATACTACTACTAGCAAAGTTTATATAAAAGTCCACGCGGACGGAATCACTCGCAACAGCTAGTATTACATAACAAAATCAAAATAGTATGAAAGCCTTAACAAAATTAACATCAGTTAGTAATTCATCTCGTAGTTCCTTTAGATAGTCGGTTTTAATTAACTACTGTGGTTCCTAGGGAGAGAAATTCTTAATTAAGACAAAGTAAACATCGAGAATAAGAATTGAGAGGTTGTGGTTTAAGAATATTTTGTTTTCTATCAAACTCAAAATTTGTTTGTAAAACAATTTTGTTTTTTTTTATAATCAGTGAAGTATGGAATATTTATTTTTCATAAAAGTTTATATAATTTTAACCATTTTAGCTGGTGAAATAAATTGATATTATTTTGTTATTTTAATTATTAATATTGAAGTATAAATCTTGTTTACGGGAGACGGTCTTCATTGATAGGCTTGTTTGTGGATTTACCCTTTTTTTGGAACAAATTATCAACCAAAACGGTACAGCTTTCAATTATAAGCGATAATTGACATGTAGTCTCTGTATTCTTCTGTATTTCTTTATTTGTATATGTTTGTATTATGCTAATACATGTTTTAAAGAATTAATAAAAAATTAACTAGTCTACGATATGGATATTATGTTGTTACTTGTTATAGTAAAATAAATAATTGTAAAAGAATATTACCTAATATAGTATCGCTGTCCAGAAGAGTCTTATTTAGCTCAGACATCTCGGTAGCCTGACTGCTCAGCGTGACGTCATATTTCTTATTCGACTTACACGTAACTTCATTCTTAACTAATTTCTCAGGTTCAGATCCAACAGACATCCCCTCGATGAGAACATCTCCGTTCGATGAACGAGTATCGGTCTTTATCAGTCTTTTCAAATCGTTCTTTTGCGTCGACATATGGCACACGGCTAGTATGGCCCCGAATATAATTGCTATAGCTGTCACACATCCAACCATTATCGCAAATGTATCAGTGTCCATTCCAGCTATTGTCCCCGCCCCACTGTATTTAGACAATATGAGGGACACCGTCTTTTCGTCCACACCTCCTGCGTTCTCAGCAACACACGTGTAATTGCCTCTATCACTATACCTCGCGTGAAGTATCGTCAAATTCACCCACCGTATGAGATCCATCGTATTTTCCGTTATAACATACCGTATTTCGCCAAACGATCGCAACTCAATAGTTTTCCCGTTAAACCGCCATACGACATCAGGCGTGGGATTGCCGACGACTTTGCACACCAGAGTCACGTTCTCGTCATAACTTTTGAATGTTGAGTCCGGGAGCGGCTCAAATATGGTAGGCCGACAGGCGAAGTTCGATGAGTCTAATTCGTTCCAAAGTTTCGACCGGACCGACGCCGGCTCCGCACATGACGTAGGCGGAGTGTATAAATTGTGACTTATCACCCAATCCCTGAACGTTTGCAAATTGCAGTCGCACCGCCACGGGTTGTTATGTAAGTCTAATCCGGACAAGTTCCGTAATGCCATCAAAGTTTCGGGCTTCATGTGGCTCAGATTGTTCCCGTCGACTCTGATGATCTTTAACTGCGGCAAGTTAACGAACGCCTTAGTCCCGATCCGGATAATTCTGTTATTGCTCACCTCGACTTTCTGCAAGAATCGCAAATTGCGGAACAAGCCGTCCTCCAGTTTATCGATGAAGTTATGGCTCAAGTTTATCAACCTTAACTTCTCTGTGCCTTTGAACGTGTCCGGGTGGAGGTACCGTATTTTGTTCTTAGATAAGTCTAATTCTATCATAATGGCTAAAGTTACGAATGCTGCTTTATGTACAACTTCGAGGCTACACTCTCGTAGAAAGAGTTTCTTCAGGTTGCTTAGGCCTACTCGTTTGAATGCTTCTTGTTGCAGTTGCTGGAGATTATTGTTGGACAGGTCTAGTATTTGTATGTCGCTGCTGAGATTAGCTGGGATGACTTTGAGGCTTGAGTTTGAGCAAATAGCAGCTTTGTTGCCGGACTGCCATCGGCAATCGCAAGGGCGCTGGCATTCAGTCGTGAAGTCAGTGACGGTCATCGAAATAGTGATCGATAGCAGAGACAGTCTCAGCCATGTTTTCCAACATTCGTCAGCCATTTTGCTATAATGTTGGTCATTTCTTCGTATTGATGCATTCCTGATGAATGATTCTCGGAAGCATAGGTGTTCTGTAACAAACGAAAATGCATGTTAGAAGGTAACATAGAATATTTATGAGAGTGAAATAGTTGCATGAAGCTTTACATAAAATCTCTGAACACTGACATAGTTTCCCTGTGTACTTGTTCTATGTAGACTGAAACTTCGCGGAATCTCAAGAGATGAGATTATGCCCGTAAGTGGTTTCGAAGCGTATAAACATTTATATTTCATGCATTTGCTCATTTGCTTGAAACAAAACGTTGCAATTTTAAAACTATTCATGTTAACAATATACTAGCTATTACCCGCGGTTCTATTCATGTACAAATCATTATAAAACGGTTTCTAATACTAAAATGTTTTTAAATCATTTAACTTGATACAGAGAAATAATACTAGTATAAATAATAATAACGGGACGGGTCATATTTCCTTTTATAACCACAGTCTTCTGGAAATGTTATACACGTATCTTTAAAAGGAAAAATATTCTACCAAAACATTTCCCTATTAAAATAGATATTAGCTTGACAGGTAACGTGCGTTCAGGTCAATGACATATATCATGTCAATGAGCATCGCGTGGCGCCACCTTCGTGTGAATATTGACTATAAAACACTTCACATAACTAACATTTATATTCCAGCGAACACATAAAACGTTGCATATAATGTACCCAAATTATTCATGGAGCTCCAAGCGTATTCCGATGGAGAAATATTTGACTTGTGAAATTGAACTCATTGCACGGTGTTGCCGATCAATCAAACCATATTTTTCTGAGAAAAACTCATCTCCAAATTCGATGTATCTTCTTCATCGATTTTATGTTGAGTTTGAGCCAAATTCTGGCCAAGATTTTATTTTTAAATCCTTAAGCTTATAATAACTAAGTAAAAATGAAATTTGTGTTTTGGTGGCATTGATTCCTATGTTTATGTCCAACATAATCATCTAATCTATATATTCTTATATTGCAATATGTAAAAGTCTAGCTATAATATTTTAAATTAGTTCTAACAAGAAACGCCAAGCGCTCACATGTGGTATGTAATGTATAAATATCATGTTTATTTTTCTATTCCCTTGAAAACAAACAGTCGTGGGTAATATCGATTTTTTTTTATTTATTTAAGGAAAAGAAGAGTATTATAAGTTTATTAGGCTGGTGTTATCCTAAACTCATTGAGTTTTACCGAACACCAGAGCCGTTGACATATTTAAATAATAATTACCTTTAAAACATCGAATTCATGATAATGCCTATTCAACAAAAAAATAATCGTTCATATTGGTTTATAATCGGCGGAGATATTGCGTATAAAAAGTTCATCCCCAATTTTCCACCCTTGTGGGTTGTTTTTTTATTATTAAATTTAAATGGTTAATTGGGTAGTTTAAATATTTTTGTAAATTTAAATATTTGTTCAAATCGGTTCATAAATGGTGGAGTTATCGCGTAACAAACATAGAAAAAAAACACACGGTGGACCCGTTTGTTTTTTTTCTATTTTGATTGAGAACCTTCTCCTTCTTTTAAAGTCGGTTGAAGATATATAACAAAACAATATTTTAAATAGTAAATTTGCTATATAAGAAAAACAACAAATACGAGGGACTTAATACTAATGTGGGTAGTAAAAAATAAATACTATTGGTTATACGTAAAATGAAAACTTGTTTGATAACATAACAGCTTGTCGTGTATTATAAAGATAATATAGAATAATGTTTTCTGTCGATGTTTTAAAATATTTTTTTTCGATCGATAGAAATATTGATTGCAATAAGAAAGCATAAAGAATATTTAAACATTTTCGCTTTCGCTATACTATAGCTTATCTATGTTCTTACAAATATTTTAAATGATACATTCAGAATATAAGTAAGAATTCATATCTAAGTATATCGTCTCAGCTTTAATATCCCGAAGTAACAGAATACTGTTCAAATATAATTTTGTTCAACAAACTCGCGACAGAATTGTCGTTTGTTGGAGACTCGCTAGTGTAGGTATTTGTACGAGTATAAGTGTAATACATATGTTACTAATATACCTTCTTTATATCAATATACTCGTATACATAGAAAATAGTGCATGACCGTATACTTTAAGTCTATCACATAATATTCGTTAAAGTATGTTTCTTTCCTTTGGATTGGTAATATCTGACGAAAAAAATTGTACCTAAAATTGTCTTTTGAGAATAATTTTTGGACTTATTAATCACATGGTACTATTATAATATAATTAATATTATAATATAATCTATACTAATATATAAAGCTGAAGAGTTTGTTTGTTTGTTTGTTTGTTTACGCGCGCTAATCTCAGGATCTACTGGTTCGAATTGAAAAATTCTTTTTTTATTGAATTGACCATTTATCGAGGAAGGCTTTAGGCTACATAACATCACGCTGCGACTAATAGGAGCGAAGATATAATAGAAAATATGGTAAAAACGGGGAAAATTATTCATCTTTGAGGGCTTCCTTTGCGTGCGCTGCGAAAACGGCTCAAGATACAGAAATAATATGTATGAAAGAATTATTCCTCTTTAAATGATCTAAAAAAAAGCCCGCGACAGTATATGTCTATCTTCTAAGATTGACTCACTATAACATAATAATAGAATTAGATCCGACGGGGACGAAGTCGCGAGCAACAGCTAGTCAAAAATAAAATAAAAATTTATTGGGAATTTTTTTATGTATATTAGACTACCGACTATGAATGTTATAAAATGACGTGGTACGAATGCGCATTGCACATTTCATTGAGTTCAATTAGGCGGTGTAAATTGGTCATTGGGACAATGATATCAGCAGGATGTCTTAATTGTAGTCTAAGAAATATAAACCTAATATATTTGTGGTCTAATATTATATGCAACGTTAGTGATATGACGCTATGGGATATAATCGCCGGATCTAAGAACAAAAATTCAATATAAAGGCAGGCTATTAAAATGAAAAATAAATAGATGTTATAAAAAATTGTTTTCTAAAAATGCAAGAACTAAATAAACTAAGAAGTAATTTGTGAAGAAGTCAGTATGTATAAAAATCTGTGGCGGTCTTTTTTGTTTGAATGCCTATTATTTAAACCACTAGTTGTAGTAACGAGGTAAATAGGACGAGTCACCCCGACTAAGGAAATGTCATGTTTTTGCTCTATCGTGGATTATCGTCGAATCTATTAATTCCATGCTGATTTTCATATGTCAAGGCGAAACATGAGACAATAATTTACCTTTTATCATACAAATAGCCCTCCGATTCATTCGCAAAAACAAAAGCTTGGCATTTGGCAACATGTGAAATGGCGCATTAAAATGTCAGTTAAATGTTTTTATTTATAGACATAGGAGTATCGGAAAAATCATTGAAACATCGGTGAATAGATTTATCGCCGTGTCATTGGTACGAAAAACTTTTTGCAGTATAAATAAAAAATTGGACGTTCTTTTAATCAGCACTCTCACCGGTCAATTCATTCAGGTAGATTTAACATTCAGTGAATGTTTCATACTTACTTATTTTAATTTAATTTACACATACAAATTATATACAGAAATATATAGAGGGTTGATGTCACCCATAGTCGCTGAGAGCTGAAAATGAAAATGAAAATGAAAAATATTTATTTTCTGAGTAGATTTGAAAAACAAATACTTTCAGAAAGTCTACATGGTGCCTACCACCGGTTCGGGAACTAACCCGGCGAGAAGAACCGGCGTAAGAAACTCGCACGGGTCCCACACTTTTTATCAAAAAATGAGGAAAAATCATCTTTTAAAATGTATAAAATTTACAATTGAAATGTATAAAATTTACAGGTGCCATAATATTACGTGCACACTATATCTAATTATGAATGAGAATCAGAATATTTATTTAACTGAACTCATATTTATTAACAATCTACTATAAGGTCAAAGTAAGAGGCTATATGGGCAAATAAATAATAAAAAAATTCTTCCGTATTTTTTAATAATTTATGGGGCGATGTCACAAGCTAGAGTGCGATATTTGTTGATAATCTGTGTTGTCTATCCTTATTTAAAATAAAGAATTTGTATACGCAGAATGACTTCGTTTCTCTAGTTTACTTATTTCCACTTAATTGGAATATTGAAATTGCATAAATATTATTCGGTATTCCACTAATAGACCTAGATAATCGTCGTTTTAAAATACATGAAAAACTCGGAATACGAGGTAATATGTACAAATGCTTCCAAGACAAACAGCAGTCCGTTCGAAAAACTATAAAAATGATTTGTTTAAAGTAGCCCTTTGAGTACGGTATGTCACATCTGCGCTTCAAAGTGCCGAAGCATCAAAGGCCTCCGCTCAATAGTTTAACGATCATTACTCTCGTAAACCTTACTACGCTTTGTTAATTGCTGGTAAGTTTATTTGCGACTGGTGGCGCGGAAATTGTGACCCTTTAAAGGTGAGCTTTAATAGCGTTTAACTGTTACGCGCTATTTGTTTTAGATATGTCTAATGTTATTTATTCTTTGTTACGCATCTCGTACGTCATATGAACATCTGAATCGCGCTTTTGATTTTGTTTGTGACTTGATATATAAGAAAAAGCTTACCTAATATTTTACCTATTGTTGTGTGTGTGTATGAGTATTGGATATATTCGGGATAAAGACCGTTCTACATTTATTAAACGTTCAAAGAAACTAGCGTTGCTATAGTACAGACGATGTATAAAACCGTTTCTTTCGCAGATATCCCCATGACATATGACGGTATACGATCGCGTGAAATCCTTCCACATATTATGGTAATATGTTAGTTGTAATATCAGCTGTTTGCACATTCGCGCACCAAACCATATTTCCTGCTGCGGTCATCTGCATACAACGCGCGTCATTTTTCCTAACACGTTCACCGTTATGGCCTGTGATATGAATTTGTTTGAGATAGCGACTTGTTTTGATGTTGTTAGTACGAGAATATAGTGCTTCTAGATAATATATAGTATGAATATTTTTGAATGTCAGTATTATACGATAATTTACAAAACCAGTTCAGTTGTTGCACAGACTACTTCTTAAGTTGTCACAAAAAAAAACAAAAAACTTACTTCCTTATCGTTTTAGCAGAGATAAAGCAGTAAATGATTTTAAATTAGTATGAAAATTTATTACAAATTTGTATAATAAATACATATATACAAGTACAATGCTAAGTGTTACTACTAGTATACTTTAAAACTTTTAACCGAAAGTATTAATTAAAGTTCAATTAAATACCACATACAAACATTTTTAATAATATAGGTGTGAAACATTTTTCACGTACCTCTAGCGTCTGTTATTATTTGAAATTTATCATTCAATAAACCAGGGCTTCTTATACTGTTAATATAGTTGGAAACGACGATTTAATTTATAAGTCTGGTTTAATTAACAGATGCCCTTGACGTCAGTTAAAGAGATTAAACGAAAGAACAAATATTTTGAATAACCTCTTTTCTTGACGAAGCGAACTTCCAATGTATGAAGAATAAATATAATTTCTTCTCCCAACTTGTCAAGGTGGTCTTGGTTGTTGAATAGGAACACTGAGATGAGTGAGTCTATGATAAAGACGGTTACTTCGCCGAGTGTAAGCTTATGGATCAATAAATAAATAAATAAATAAATATTTTCAGGACATTTATACACAGCGCCATCTAGTTCCAAGCTAAGCCGAAGTTTGTGTTATGGCAACTAGATAACGGAATAAATTACATATACATACTTTTCTTTT
>DWAJ01005689.1:0-11216 GCA_018238005.1 Eurema mandarina | reverse complement strand
GATTTAGAGTAGCCTTTGGATTACCCGGACAAATGGGTACAGATGGAAGGGTAGGTGTTAAGGGAAATAAAGGAGACGTTGGTTGTATGGGTCTTAAAGGTATCAGAGGTGATGATGCTTCGTCCGCTGCAAAAGGTGATGCAGGAGCTCGAGGCCTGGACGGTTTTCCTGGAAAGCCGGGATTATTTGGTCTTCATGGGCAAAAAGGAGAACAAGGTGATCGAGGAATTGATATCAATGGTAACGATGGTTTTAAAGGTGAAAAAGGTGATCAAGGAACACCAGGGTTACCAGGATTTATAGGAGCAAAAGGGGAAATCGGAGAGTATGGTGCGGAAGGTACCCGTGGAGAGATAGGAGATAAAGGATATCCAGGTTTTGCTGGACAACCTGGTAGATATGGTTTTAATGGTCCAAAAGGAATTCAAGGCCCGAGAGGCACTATAGGTAAATTTGGAATAAAAGGAGACAGGGGAATGGAAGGAGAACCCGGAAGGATAGGCCTTCCTGGTTTACCAGGTGACGTTGGTTTTCCGGGTCCTGTAGGTATAACTGGAGAAATTGGTTTCAAAGGAGAGAGAGGAGACATGGGCCCGAGCTCATACGCTCCTGCAACAAAAGGGGATATGGGAGATTTTGGTATAGAGGGAATACCCGGAGCACCAGGTGAAAGAGGAGATGATGGATACCTTGGTCTCGACGGTAGGAAAGGAGAACAAGGTGAACGAGGCTTCCAAGGGCAATTTGGAAATGATGGTCTGCCAGGTCTTAAGGGCTATGAAGGAGATATGGGTCCACCTGGTCGACCAGGATTAGATGGGTTTAATGCTGAAAGAGGTGAACATGGCAAACCGGGAATAGATGGATTGCCTGGTTGGCCCGGCAATATGGGACAAAAAGGTGCACCAGGTGAATATGGAATTGATGGTCCGGAAGGATTACCTGGACAACCTGGACTAAGTTTTCAAGGTGCAAAAGGTATGAAGGGCATGGATGGACTACCTGGAAGACGCGGAAATTCCGGATTGCCTGGTCAACCTGGAATGGAAGGAAAGCCAGGTTATATAGGAATGAAAGGATATACCGGAGAACCTGGACTTGCAATAAGTCCGAAAGGAGAAATGGGAGATCGTGGCATTCCCGGATTATTCGGGATTAAAGGAGAACGTGGAGACATGGGTGAACTGGGCCGTGATGCCTTACCTGGACGACAAGGCGAAAAAGGAGTAAAAGGAGATGTTGGCGACGAGGGCGAACCCGGTCTACCCGGATATCCCGGACCTAAAGGTAAAAGGGGTGACAGAGGTGATACAGTGCCTCTTACAGATGTACCACCTGGACTGAGGGGTGAAATTGGTCCAACAGGATTTGACGGCCGTCCTGGTAGTCCAGGTCTTCCAGGTGATTTCGGAATCAATGGCTTACCTGGATTGAAAGGTGAAAGAGGAGATATTGGAAGCGTTGGTAGTGTCGGATATCCAGGTGAACAAGGTGCCCAAGGCGCAATGGGTATAAAAGGTATGATTGGCCAGGAAGGCGTAAGAGGAGTGCCTGGACAGCCCGGCCCTCCAGCCCCACCTCCGCCTATACCAAGATCTAGAGGATATTATTTTTCGGTACATTCGCAATCCAGAATGATTCCTCAGTGTCCATCAGGAACGACACCCCTATGGGATGGATTTTCTTTACTTCATATTGTAGCTAACGCAAAAGCCCACGGTCAAGACTTAGGTAGGATATACTTTAAATGTTACTTATGTAATCATAAAGTATTTTGTATAGTATGCATTGTAATTTTTTATTTTTATCTTGATTATAGGCGCTGCTGGCAGTTGTCTCCGCAAATTTTCTACGATGCCATTTATGTTCTGCAATATTAATAATGTTTGTGATTTCGCACAAAGGGAAGACTACAGTTTCTGGTTATCAACTCCAGAACCAATGCCAATGGCAATGACACCAATTATGGCCAGGGACGTAGCTTCTTATATCTCAAGGTAATTTAATGTCTAGTTTAAAATATTTAAATAAGTTTTTAAGTTGCTGTAAAGTAAAATTACAGCATACAATTTTCCTGATAAAGTTTTCGGTTGTTTATTTTCCATTCACTTCTAGTATTCAAGTAGGTGATTGAATTATAATACGCATAACCATTTGACTTATCTTATTTGTTTTTATTTAGATGCCAAGTATGTGAGTCAGCAACACGAACGATTGCTTTACATAGTCAAAGCAATACACCACCTCAATGTCCAGATGATTGGGAGGAATTATGGGTCGGATATAGTTTTCTCATGGTACTGTTGTCTTCTAAACTGATAAATTCTATATTGCGTTTAATTATTTGTATCAAATAGTAATTTATTGATTTTATTATTACAGCATTCAGCAGGGCCAGATGCAGCAGGTCAAAGTTTAATATCACCTGGATCATGTCTACGTGACTTCCGGACTCGGCCTTTCATAGAGTGCAATGGTCTCGGTAGATGTAATTATTTCGCAACCGCTGTGTCTTATTGGTTGTCAACTATTGATGACAATAGAATGTTCCTGCGACCAGAACAACAGACACTTAAATTTGACCATGTTTCTAAAGTTAGCAGGTACGGTTTCCTGTTCACCTTATCTTCATTAATAGAATATATATTATTTGTAATTACAGATTAATGATAGAAGTCGATCTTATGCAATTTGAAAGTATTAAAAAAACCTTTTTTACAGATGTGCTGTTTGCATGAGACGGGCCCCAGGAGTAGCAACAGCATATGCCTCTGGTAATGTGGAAGCCATACCAAATGCAGTGGTAAGGCGACCGGTGCATCGACCAAGAAATCGGGGGAACCCTATTAGATACAGGCGTCGCCATTAGATCAATATAATATATTAAAAACATAAAATATAGTCAGTATAAAAAATAACTTTACGTTAAATATGCCGAATTTCCACTGTTATTAATCTCGTTAAATTATAACAAATAAAATTATACATACAGGTATAGTAACCGTCAATTACCTTTAGCGGTAAACGAAACCTGCGCAGAAGTCAAAAATAAGGTATCGAGGTAGCGGCGCGGCGCGCGGGGCGCGTGATCGTCATGTGCGCGAGCGTTGATTGGTTGTCCCAGTCGTGTTGTCTTTCTCGCACCAACGAGCGCGATTCTACCGATGCGCAGCTATTCTCGTCAATCGCTAAACATTTTTGACGATTATTATACAGTGTTTTTACTTACAGAAATTTGATCCATATATTTTTCCTGCATTTATGTTGGTATACACTATATAGTGAATACTGTATATTGATTTGTGCTACATACAAAGTATAGACACATTTGTAATTTTAAATAATTTCTAGATAAAGTTATCAGACCCATTTTGAAACAAAAGAAGAAAATAAAACAACAACAACAGATGAATAAAAATGTAAAAAATATACTCTCTATTATAAAAGAGAAAAATGTGGTTTTAACTAGGTAGGTATTTATTTTTGTCATTGCCTTTGGTAATAATATTAATTCTTTAGCATATCTTAACAAATCACAATTTATTCATTATAGGTACTTACTTGATCCTGATAAAAAACGTATTATTTTATTTACAGTATAAAAGATACCCTGGTAAATATAAGCAATACATTACAAAGTGTGGCTTCTAAATATAACGAACGATCAGCCACAAAAAACATCTCGAATAGCAGTTTATATATTCACTTGAGAATTAATATATTATTTCTAATATTAAATTATTATTATGCTTAGCCATTGGAGTTACAGTCCAGACAGTAGACACTAATGATTAAACTGGTTAACGATCCAAATTTGATCTACTAATTAATTTAATTTCATAATAGGTAACAAAAAATATTTTTGTTTTTTATGATACTTTGGTTAATTATTATACAAAAAACAAAAGTTATTACAACCAATAAAACATCATTTTTTGTAGGTATATGTATTTATTCTTATTACATTTGAAGAACATTGAAAGATTATGTTGTGTTAAAACTGTTACAATGTGTAAAAGTGGAAAAATATGGATACAATTGGATGTAAGGGTTGCTATTTATTGTCACAATGTTTAATTTCGCTAGTCTATGAATGTTATATGACTATTAAAGAAGTTTTAAATTAACACAGCTTTTATTTAATCCTACAAAGATGTAATAGTCCATTATGTGATATTATTCATAGTATTTAAAAGTTTGTAAAAGGTAATTTGGAAGCAGATGATTGATTGATTTAGTAACAATATGAAGAGTTCTAGTAAGTATGTATATCTTTAGTAAATTTGATAGTGTATAGAAAAGTTTAGTTGTGTCCATTAAATACAAGTATACTTAGTTTTTAGTACAAATTATAAGACAAGAAGTTAAGCTTAAAGGTTAACAAAGAACTTAAAATACAGTGATAAGCATTCATAATGTGTTCATACATACCATTGAATTACCCGTAAGAAGAGATATATTTCTATGTAAAATTAACATCAGGTAACATTAAACCATAGTCACTTATTTGTGGTTGGATCTCTTACATAATTATACATGTATACTATAATAGGATGAAGTGTAGTAAGAATTAGCTATATCATAGTGCACAATAGGTTTCCTTTCCTCAGCCTTTGAGCTTAAATATTTAATTCTTAATAGGCTAGTAACTAAAGCTCTTTTCTGAAGGCCTAAAATGACTGAATTTATGAAAAAAAACAGGTACACGTGCATTTGTCTTTACAAATCTACTTTACAAGTGAATATCACGAAAACATATTTTCTTTAATACATAATATATTGATAATATGGTGCAGAGTGCTTGCAAATTATATTATATTCATATGATAATGTACATTAATATTTTATATTGTAAATATACTCTAAATAAGACAACAATTTACTATGCATATATGAAGTGCAATATAATAATGAACTACATTGGAAAGGTTAAAGCTATTATCTCACAGCCTCATACTCTAAAAGGAGTGTTGAAATATTTTTATTACGCATTAAGGAATTGCGTTTTAATAGTCTAATACCTATTTCTAACAAGCCACTAGATTCGAAGGGATATAAATATATTGTGCTTCGCTAAGAAATATTTTGATGCACTATACAGAGATGTGATTAATTCAATGATATTATATTAAATACATATGTTATAAGCGCAAAATTTTGAAGACGCAAAAACATCCTAATTAGGACGTCTTACGTTTAAGTGATTGGTTGCCGTTGAATTCACGCGCAACTGACAGAACTATCTCTTTTCTATTGTTTACTTTTATGTATAGTTACTATCGCTGCTGTGCGGAACACGTTTTCGGTTGATTTGTAGGTGTATAACATATCTACGAGGGCTGTTCGGAAAGTAACCTCCGTTGTTCTATAAATAAAACACAGAAGTAGAAAAACAAATTTTATTATATACATCTTAAAACTACAACTTTTCTCTACTTTTCTACATAGTTGCCATGGACATTTAAGCATTTATCATATCGATGGACGAGCTTGGAAATCCCCTCTGCAATAGAAGATCCCGCCAAATGTGAAGTGCGTGCTTAGATTTTTCGTAGCGAAACAGCATTCGGCAGCAGCAATTCATAGAGAACTTTGTGCTGTGTATGGGCCAAAGGTAATGAGTGAAGGAGTTGTTCGGGAATGGGTACGCTCATTTAAAAATGTTCGAACAAACGTTCACGACGAAGAAAGAAGTGGTAGGCCATCAGTGGTGAATGACGAACTGGTTGAGAAAATCAACACAAAGATTCGTGACGACCGACGCTTCACGATATCAGAACTTTCTGACCAGCTTCGACGACGATGAAGAATTAAAGGACGCGGTCACGGGATGGCTCAAGGCACAGGCGGGAGATTTTTTTGCAGAGGGGATTTCCAAGCTCGTCCATCGATATGATAAATGCTTAAATGTCCATGGCAACTATGTAGAAAAGTAGAAAAAAGTTGTAGTTTTAAGATGTATATAATAAAATTTGTTTTTCTACTTCTGTGTTTTATTTATAGAACAACGGAGGTTACTTTCCGAACGGCCCTCGTATTTTAGTCAAGTGTTCGAAGTTATATAAAATATATTAAAATTAATAAATGTTTAATGGATTAAAGAAATTATAAAACAAATAAAACATGTTGATCGATGAATGCTTCGTATTTTAATAAATAATTAATATTACATTTTTAAATATTTTATTCAATAAATATAAATATATCGAAACCTATTTAGTGATAGTCTATTGCATATCAGCCATAATGTTACCTTTGCTCTCTAAACACTAAACTTTAGTTTTTAGTTAAAATTATAATAAATCATACCGCTTATCTTATCTAAAAATCTTATACTAACCTCAAAACTTTATTTCACGCTGCAAGGACGTCGATTATATCGGGCAGCCTAGCTCGCTTCCCGATGCACAGGTGTTACTCTGAACCTTTAATAAAATCTAGATCTAAGCCCAAACTTTTAACCCTAACCGACCTATGGTGCGATTGTCAAGACGCACAATATAGCTATGTACCCCATAAGCTATGCATACGATCGTCAATGTTCAAAACAAGGGACAGACAATACTTGTTTTATCATTTTGGTTCTTCTGAGAGTTATATTTAACGAAAGAAAATTTATATTCCTACGTCATATTGTGCTCAATTAAAAAAATAGGATATTGTCAAAACCCGTTTTCGTTTTTTTTTGAAGATATCGAGGTAGTACATTGATCATTTAAAGCCTATTAATTGGCAAAGCAATATTTAAATTGGAATGATAACGTTCAACTTTTTACTTTTAGTTTTAATAGTGTATTGGAAATAATAAATGGAATTACTAAGGCTGTGTTGTTTTGTGTTTGTGAAAAATAATTTATCTAAGCAGAGCGCAGCGGTACGTGTTTTTGCTTGTTTCTTATCTCGTGTGCACTGTTATTGCTATCTATCCACAGTAATTCCGTTTCTTATTTCATCAATTACAAAATTTTTAAAGTGCTATATTTAATTCTATCGAACAACACTTGCTTTTTTATTATTCTTACATATATATCAATCACCTTCACTTATGGAGGCATATATATCTTTCGTGACACTGTTCAAACTACTTATATAATTATGTTAGACTTTTGCATTCATTCTTTTGTTTCTTTACTAAGGCACTGCGACTTTTCTATATTGATTGAAGCACAATTTTATCCCTTACCAAATTTTATATAATCGCCTTATATATTTATAAATACAGGGTGACTTCATTTAATTATGTTTGCTTCAATATTTTTAGACCAAGCTTAAAATTAATCTCATAATAACAGCATGCTAACTATCCCCATTCTCCCCAACAGCAGTTCAAGCCAAGAGTCATTGGGCGGTGCAACTACTATAGGCACTTCGTGGGGTGGCACCACTCCCGCCCGGGGGGTGTCCGGTGCAGCGTCAGCGGTTTCCATAGCCTCCATGCACCAACAGAAGAAGAGAGGCATCAAGAGTTCGCTCGGAAGGTTCTTTAGCAAGAAGGATAAGGTCGGTATGCCGGTGAGTATCTAAATGTACAATTTTTTGTATATTAGCCATATATATAAGGTGGTGTAGGGAACTAAGGATGATCATCTCTGTGTGATCGTGTTAAACGTTAGAACATTTGAATGTAGAAACTTTGTCAATCTTAGTGTAAATCTTACTCATAAAATATTAGACTGTTTTGCTTAAAATTCGATTCACATATCGTCTCCTGACCCTAAGTAAAAGGCTGCCAATTATCAGTGATACAAATTTAATAATAAAATGTATAATGGGGTGAAATAGATGATAAAATTTGGAGAGCCTTTTTCAGTACATTATTTACACTAGCTGACTGAAGTGGCTTGAGATTTTTATAATTTGTATTGTAACTGCCCATTATCTTGCCAATTTCATGCTTAGGTTCAAGGTCAAGCCGGACGAAGTTTATCGTCAGTGTCGTCTCTGGGGCTATCCTCGCTGGCCGATGACGAGACGCCCTCGCAGCCGCCCGTGCAGCATCAGGACTACGCCAGGACTAAGAGCAAGTGAGTACACAAAACCGGCAATGTTATCCAACTTTCAGCATTATTTATATATGTTTAAATGTCAGATTGATCAGACTGGGAAATAAGTCCAATTAGGCGTACTGAATTTGATTAATGGGACCATATATTATTGATAAGTTAATGTAGTCAGTGATTATTTCAAAGATTCTGATGTATGATGGTTCGGTTTGTTAATAACATGGATTTTGTTTTATGATTGCTTCTTGTAAAGTTTAAAACTTGATTTGGTTCTTCTGTATTTAAGTAGTGTTCTGAAAAGGTGGTGTTTATAACATTTTGTAAAGCTATAATTCAAGAGCTAGTCACAAGGCTCTGAAGCTGACGGTCTTTTGATAAGGAAACAAGCTTTTTATTCTATTTCATGGTTTCATAAATAACTAAAGAGTCTCTCATCGGCGCATGAACGACCATGAGAGCTTTTCGTATTATAAACATAGTGTTTGACTCTCCCCCTCCTCCCCGCGCAGAGACCGCGACTACCGGCACGAGCTGCTGGGCGAGGCCATGCGCGCGGGCACGCCGTTCGCGCTGTGGAACGGGCCCACCGTGGTGGCCTGGCTGGAGCTGTGGGTGGGCATGCCGGCCTGGTACGTGGCCGCCTGCCGCGCCAACGTCAAGTCCGGCGCCATCATGTCCGCGCTCTCCGACCAGGAGATACAGCGCGAGATCGGTCAGTGGCGAGCGCGCACGTGCTGCACGCGCACACGCACACGTACATACTACACACGCACACACACGTACATACCCATACATTCACACGCACAAGCACGCACACACGGATAAATACACATTCATATACATACACGCGCACACGCAAATTCTACACTTTCATGCATATACCCGCACACGCAAATTCTACTGTGGAAATTGATAATATCAAAAATCGACCCTCAAACTTGTTTTATCTATACACAAAAGACATTGGCAACAATAACTTATTAATCTATAATAAAACATTCATTGTGGCTCACCAGGTATAAGCAACCCGCTGCACCGGCTGAAGCTGCGGCTGGCCATCCAGGAGATGGTCTCCCTGACCTCGCCGTCCGCGCCGCGCGGCACGGCCTGCGCCGCGCTCGCCTTCGGCGACATGAACCACGAGTGGATCGGCAACGCCTGGCTGCCCTCGCTCGGTGAGTGACACACGCGCACACATACACACACACACACACTTATAATTCATGTATATTTTATATACACAAGTACACGATATATGTACGCACTCAAATGGTTATATAGATTTTAGCTAACACAAACACCTACACGCATACATGCACTTGTAGCCCATGAATGCACATACGTACACAGACGTGCATACACACGCACATGATACATGTAGGCACTAATACGTTGATATAAATTATAGGTTATACAAGCACGTACTTATAGCACATGAACACAAATCAACGAAAACCCACACAGATAAAGCATATGCACGCACGCATTTAAAGCATATAGCGCATGCATACACCTACGATTTTGTAGCGTATGTACGCACAAAGAAGTACGTAAAGTGAAACTTATCCAGACACACGCCCACACACATGTTTGGAAGCGTTCCTATCGTAAACATAGGATTAAAAAATATAAGTAATATATATGCAATTTCCTGGATTTTTCTATGTATAGTAGTATTTTCAAATATCTTTTTTAAAAGTCTATGCGATCTCTTAGCAGATCTGCTCAGTTTGGGACTAGAGCGGCTGTGTATCATTGGTTTATTGTATTTGTCGCGTTCCAGGTCTGCCGCAGTACCGCACCACGTTCATGGAGTGCCTGGTGGACGCGCGCATGCTGGAGCACCTCACCAAGCGCGACCTGCGCACGCAGCTCAAGATGGTCGACAGCTTCCACAGGTGAGCACCCCCACCTGCCACCTTTTACGATCGGCAACCCAGATAAGAGCTGGGCCCGCTCTGCTCGTTTGCCCCCTATGTTTTAAAACAAAAAAAAAACTATAAAACGAAGGTGCTCTCTACTCTAGCTCGTTTGCCTGTTTTTCTATAGAATACATAATAGCGATATCCCCACGCTGTTGAACTCTATATCTATTTATATTTATAATAATTATCGTAACATAAAAAATATATGTGTTATAACGGTGTCTGTCGCGCAGGACGTCGCTGCACTTCGGCGTGGCGTGCCTGAAGCGCGTGGGCTACTCGGTGCGCGCGCTGGACGAGCGGCGCCGCGCGGCCGAGCTGGGCGCGCGCGACGTGCTCGTGTGGACCAACGAGCGGCTGCAGCGCTGGCTGGCCGCCGTCAACCTCAAGGTAGCGCTGCGCTGCTGCTGCCTCACCCGCTAGAACACCACGACCACCACACTCCGTCACTACCGCATCCCAATACTACTGCTGCTGCCGCACCCCACCGCCTACACTATTCTACTAGAACACCACTACAATCTCAACCCTACTCTCTACTACTACTACCTCGCTCAACTGACACTACCAAACTACTACAACTACCACCTCACACAACCCCACCACAAATACCACCTAACTCCAACATCATACTCCACTACCGCATGGAGTGCATTGTCGCATTTCACCACCACTACGTCTTCACTCGACCACCGCTTTCAACTCACATTACCCCACTACCACTGCTGCTGCCTGGTGAAAGTAGCCATCATGATCCTCGCTTACTTCACACACCACATAACACAATTGGACAGCATTAGTTTTGAATACAGACATATTACCACACTTATTCTAATACAAACCAGTCATATTAATAAATGTGTTTTTTAAACTTTTAGTGTTAATTTATAATGATTTCTTTTTAATATTAATATACCGATGTTACGTATTACAGGAGTACGCGGCGAACCTATCGGAGAGTGGAGTGCACGGCGCGCTCATCGCGCTCGACGACAACTTCGACGCCAACAGCATGGCGCTCGCGCTGCAGATACCCACGCAGAACACACAGGTAAATATACTCACATAAACTAAAAAACTTGCACGTAGATCGCGCTCGTGCACGTAAATGACACATGCGGCGCACACATACGAGCACGTAGATCACAAACTTACACGCATACTCACACTCATACGTCCACGTAGACCTTTCACGTACACGCACACTCACACTCATACGTCCACGTAGACCTTTCACGTACACGCACACTCACACTCATACGTCCACGTAGACCTTTCACGTACACGC
>DWAJ01005688.1:0-11217 GCA_018238005.1 Eurema mandarina | reverse complement strand
AGACTTTAAAATTTAAATTGCAATTAAGTTAATAAAATTTTAATTAATTAATGAATTAAAATAATTGTACAGATACTAGAATATGGTGTGTATAATGAACTTTAAAATATGACCGTTAAATATTGAATTATTTCGCTATTAGTGAATAAGTGATGGGGACGATTTAATTAATTGTAAGTAACTTTTCAATTAATTATTCAATAAGATCGCTTAACTGAGCTAAATTGGTTTTAAATAGTCTTGTTTATATTTACACCAGATTTAATAATTTTGGAAGGATAATTATTCATAATTAATTTGATAGTTATTTTCAGTTTGTCTGCGATCCTTATAATATTATTAACTAGAAACAGCGTTAAATACTGAATGTAAATATAAAAATAATTTAAAAAAATAAATCAATTTGATATTTTTTGATTATTTGGTCAACGACTAGGATTGTTTTTGTTTTTAAAATACAAAAAAAAGTTTTAATAAATTACAAATTGAATTACTAATTCTGTAATTTTTTATTAAGGTTGCGGTAACGACTTAAAAACTTAATTAAAATTTCATTGATGTTATAAATATAGGTCGAATTTGGGCATGACAAATTTGTGTTTTAAGGACGAAAAACAAAAAAAACACTCTCTTGCCGGAATACTGAAACGCAACTTAAATTTAAGTACAACTTAAACCGCCATACAATTCTGTCAAAGCTACGAGTCTTAAGGTGTGCTTAAATTTAATTTGCGTATGAGTATTGGGCCTTCTGTGAGAAGCATTAATTACATAGTAAAAAATAAGGTTGTTTTCTTCTGTCTGTCCCTATATACATAAATCTTATAACTGGTAAAATACTAACTACTATAAATGAGGGTAAAACGGCGGGACACGGGTAGTAATATTATAAATGCAAAACAATTTGGAATTTAGTTTGTTAAAAATCCCTTTTTTATTTTTTCGGGAACAACTGTTCGTCGAACAACTATTAAACTCCATTGTGCTCACAATACTTTTTATCGACACACAGTGCTAGTCTAAAATATTTGAGATATAAATTTTAAAGCGAATAAAATAAAATATAACATTATTTAGTTTTGTAAAAGTTTTATTTATATAAACCAAATATTTGACCATTAAGTTAGCAGTCTCTGACGTTTTGAGTGACGTGTTTTATTTACAATTCTCAAATAAATATGAAATTATATTTTCAAAGATAAATTGTTATCGAATACTATTCATACGTTCATTTCATTTGTAATTATTTTCTATGAGTAAGGTAAAATAGTATTTTTGTCCGTTACTTCGGAATAATCAACTGATTCCCGATCCATTACCCGATTTAATTATATAAATAACTAGCTGTTGCTCGCGACTTCGTCCCCGTCGGATCTATTTCTATTATTATGTTTTAGTGAGTCAATCTTATAAGATAGACATATACTGTCGCAAACTTTTTTTTTAGATCATTTAAAGAGGAATAATTCTTTCATACATATTTTTTGGTATCTTGAACCGTTTTCGCAGCGCACGCGAAGGAAGCCCTCAAAGATGAATAATTTTCCCCGTTTTTTCCACATTTTCCATTATATCTTCGCTCCTATTAGTCGCAGCGTGATGTTAAACAGCCTAAAGCCTTCCTCGATAAATGATCAATTCAATAAAAAAAGAATTTTTCAATTCGAACCAGTAGAACCTGAGATTAGCGCGTTCAAACAAACAAACTCTTCAGCTTTATATATTAGTATAGATATGTATTTTTATTTATTTTTATTTATAGTATATGGAAGTAGTGTGTAATTAAGGGTTATATTGATTGAAAATGTCTTTTAATTTTTTTTCAATTCGAAAGGCAATTTATAATTATAATATTGAAATGTAATATTGTTATTATTAAAGGTTTTTTTATTAATTATTAAATTCATAAAAACTTTGTTTGTGCCATATGTTTTAAAATAATTATCCATTTACGTTTCGAACTGAATTGGATTCTTTAAATATGATCTGTGCTAATATTTATCTGTATTAGGTATCATAATAACGTTTGGCGTGTGTGCAAAAGAGACAAGAACGAAGCCGATGCTGGCCGAATGTCTCTAACTATCGGAATCAATGTTAATGATAACAATTAGAAGGTTTTGGCGGGAATCTTGCGGCGTCTATTTGTAATCTCGATTGAATATTCCTTTTTTGGCGCATAAAGTGATTTAATGTTTTATTGTGATAGTGAATCATGCAGTAAACTAGCTAATAAGTGTCCAAGAAATGAAGAATTCATTCGAGAGCGCATAGTAGCGCCGTTCCGATTGCTCTAAGATTCGTCGAGGTTCTTCGTAAAGTTCACTATCACTTTACGAAGGGCAGAACGAAACGACTGACCGACTCGACTAAAGACGACTTGATGACGATTTTACTTGACTCATATCGACTTTTATCTTAACCACGTTGCCTCTTATTACATTGACATTGGCAAAAAGCTAGACGCTCATGCCATAATATAAGAAAGAAAAGAACAATGAGGTTGTGTCGGCAGGGCAAGATGCAGGACTGCAAGAAGGGCATCTACGCGATGGCGGCGCGCGACGTGTTCGCGTACCTGCGCTCCGCCAAGTACAAGCCGCTCAACCTCATCGTGTCCGCCTCCTTCTTCGAGATCTACTCCGGCAAGGTGCGCTCTCTCTCTCACTCTCTCACTCTCTCTGTCTCACACACCTGCAACTATACTGCATCTGTCACATTGTATAATAAAAGAAAACATATTATATATTATAAACTAAACATTTATTTAAAAAAGGTGATTGAGTAAAAATCACGACTTGTATCAGAAACACTGGTTAGTTTTTAATTTAGTAAACTCTAAATGCTTATATCCCGATATATGTACGTGAAAGCTTATTCACGTCCCATTTTAAATTTAAAAAGAATTTACTTTTGTTGTTTATATAATCTATGTTGTTTCCCATATGAAATACTGTATGTTTTTACTGTTATATTAAATACTTGCACTTTAAGTTTTTAAACTAATCGCTGATACGACACTACCATAGCAAATTACAACTATACTACGGTCTAACTTAACCTATAAAAAAAAACAAATTTCCAGGTGTTCGACCTCCTGGCGGACAAGGCGAAGCTACGAGTGTTGGAGGACGGCAAGCAGCAGGTGCAGATCGTGGGGCTCACGGAGAAGGTGGTGGACAACGTGGACGAGGTGCTCAAGCTGATACAGCACGGCAACGCGGCCAGGACCTCGGGACAGGTGAGCCAAGTGGAATGTTCTGGAAGGTTCTACGGAACTTGTGTTCTAGAAAGGTCTAAACCGTTGTTGGGGATGTGATGAGTGATAAAGAAATTTTTATGTGTATTTAGAATGATTAAACTAGTATGTGATGAGTATAACAATGTTCTGTTTAGAAAAAAAAGATTCAAAACATTCTTTAATATTTTGTGTCGGGACACGACACGACCATGACTTGATGAAACAGGCTCCTGAAAAACAGTATTTACTAGCTTGGGAGCCTGGGTAAAATATTTTGTAAATCAGCTTATGAAAATAAATTATTATTTTTTTTTATTTATAAAGAAATGATATATGTGTGTGTGTGTGTGTGTGCGCGCAGACGTCGGCGAACTCGAACTCGTCGCGGTCGCACGCCGTGTTCCAGATCGTGGTGCGCTCGCCCGGCATGCACCGCGTGCACGGCAAGTTCTCGCTCATCGACCTCGCCGGCAACGAGCGCGGCGCCGACACCTCCTCCGCCAACCGCCAGACGCGTGAGTGCGCCCGCCACCCCACACACCACACCACACACCACCCCCACACACCACCCCCACACACCACCCCCACACACCACACCACACCACACCGTACCCTACCTCACGATGAAAAAAATCACTTTGCATTTAGTAACTACACCCTGACCTCGATAAGGTTTGGTTAATTGTAACTAGTCATCAAAACATATTTAGTCCATTGACCAAAATTGTAGAGAATTTAATTTGCAACAAAAAACGTTAACAAATTTTTTTTATCAAATAAATAGTTTAAGGGATATATCGTAAATACCATTTCAACACTCAAGATGGCGACCGTGGGACAAGGGTGGCGACCCCACAAACTTGGTTTTAGCTTTACACTGACCCCCCCTACACATCAAAAAAATAAAATTGCGTCCTCTAAAAAACGCAACCCCCTAATGTAACTTTTCGATGGACTAATTATTGTACTTGCTCATGTATGTGACTACGTAACTTGACTGCACACACAGAGAAATCATGTATAAATACTGATGCAATGTGTTAATAAAGAGATTATAATTACAACACGCAACATGTAGTTTACTTCGCTACAAATTGAACAACAATTAACACCGGTTCGGAAAACAGTTTCTTCAGTTTCACTGATACAATGTTCTAAGATAGCTACTGTCTTAAGTAGTTGATACCACTTGACATTGCTATCTTATTATATGTTAGACAAATAAAAATAATAAGATGTATGTATAAATTATTATAATGTTTCAGGTATGGAGAGCGCGGAGATCAACAAGTCGCTGCTGGCGCTGAAGGAGTGCATCCGCGCGCTCGGCATGAAGGGCAACAACCACCTGCCCTTCCGCGTCTCCAAGCTCACGCAGGTACCTGCCTTCTACCTGCGCATACACACACACATCGTATCGCAAACATATACATAGACATGTGTCTATGTATGTGTGCGTGTACGTTTTGCACTTGCACACGCTCGCATACGCACACTCACACATACTCACTTGTAAAACAGTCTCCTTATAAAACACCACACTCGATTTTCAAATAACTGGTGATAGAACAGTGGTGGTAGAAAGTGCGTACGCACACGCGCATATATACAACAGTCCCTAAATAAAACACTACCTGCAATATTTAAATAACTGACAATGAAACAGTGTTGTTGGGAAGTGGTATAATAATACAATTCTGTGTATCGGCAGGTGCTGCGCGACAGCTTCATCGGCGACAAGTCGCGCACGTGCATGATCGCGATGATCTCGCCCGCCATGTCCTCGTGCGAGCACTCGCTCAACACGCTGCGCTACGCCGACCGGTGAGAAACCAGACATTTATTATTTTTAAATATCATACTGCATAAAAACTCAGTGAATTGACTATTATTTGATTATACAAATGGATGATTTTTTTTTATTTCGTGAACAGAAAATTAATATACGCATGAGAGTAGTGTTTATGTAAACCATTAAGGTTTCATGAGGCTTGTAAGGTTCTACATAAATCATTTTTTTTAATTTGTGAAATAATGACAAAAAGAAACTGAGAGTTAAAATAAATGTATTTTTAAATATGATTATATGAAATATTTCAGAGTGAAAGAGCTGGGCACGTCGGACGGGCCGCGGCGCGGGGAGTCGCCGCTCGCCGACGTCGAGATGGAGCCCGCCACCGACGACCTCGCGCATCTGCGCTCGCTCAACGTGAGTGTGCACACATATACATACACATACATACACATGCGCGCACACACACACACATCTTATGCATACGTACATGTAAATGAATAAAAAATAAATTCATAAAAAATACTAATATATACTCACTCATAAACACATGGTCAATTTATGATACACATTTCTTACGTACACATACATATACACAATTTGCATCAGACATTATATATTGATGAATAAAAAAATAATTTACACATTAACACAGTCACTCTCATTCATTGTTACTTATGAAACACACACACACACTGTCAATTTAAGTTATACTGTTGATATTCATATTCAGGTGCAAGCACAATTAGAAACAAATGCGTATAATTAAACTCAAAAGAAAGATTCATGACATTAAAACACACACACACGCAACGTGCACATTCATACGCACACACACACACGTACACGCACACATAATAAATGTATAAACGTAGAGTACCACTAAATTATTTATTTTTCTTTCCAGAACAATTGCTATCTAGCATATCAACAGGTATTATTTTTAGCGTATTAGCGCCATCCCCATTGTGATGATTTAATTCCGATTTAACATCATGCATTCTTTTACTAATATACAATATCTAATGGGTGGAGTGTTTACTGATATCGTTGGTGATTTGCCTTTTTTATTTTGCTTTTTGATGCGTTCATAGAAGATATGGCCATTTTAATCAAATACGTAAATGCTTTTAATCTTGGAATTAAAATTAAAATATTGCTGGCAAAATAGCTACTGAAGTATGTAAAGTAACAAATATAATCGCTTTGTTGATTTCTTATGGGATTTTATAAAGCATTTCTCTAATGGCCCCTTGACGAAAAGAAAAAAAGTAATGTTTACCTACAAATATGTCTATCTAGTTATCATGTTAGTCATAATCAAGTATGACTAACTAGATAACTAGATAAATCGTTAGAATAGAACTGGAAGTTGCCTTACAGTTATTTTTACTCCAAAGCACCTCCAAAGACCTCAATTCCTGTACAATAGTCCTCTCTGGGATGAGATAAAAGTCCTGGACTGGATTTAACTAATGTACACTGAGTCCGCATATAACATGAGGGCTACAAGTGACCAAGCAATTAACATTCAATAACATCATCAGGAGGGCGACATGTCGGCGGAGATGTACACCTTCCACGAGGCCATCGACGAGCTGCAGCGAGCGGAGGAGGAGGTGCTCGACAACCACAAGGCCATCTCCGACTACCTGCAGCACGCGCTGCAGCGGTGCGCCGCGCTGCTGGCTCTCACGCGCGACGTGGACTACGACCAGGACGGTGAGTGCCTGATGGAGCAGTTCCAGGGCTGCCGTGGGAGCTTCTCCTCACCACGAGGCCATCTCGGACTACCTGCAGCACTACAATCAGTTATTCAGTCCTCTTGTTAGCAGTAGCTCAATTGTACTAGCTAAATTTCAATAGATATAATTTTAGAATCAATACAAATGTATAATTCGTATCAAGTACTGGAGCATTTATATCGCAGGACGGTGGTCGCGTTTTAAGAGAATCCGAAGCTTCTTCGGCCCGAGCACGGGACGGTCCCGCAAAATGATAGGTCTGCCCCCATTCACAACATCGCTTCGAAATTAATGCTATCCCACGTCATAAGTGGTGGTTCTGTTGTTAACATTTATTCATAGCGGAACTACCATGCGATAACCACCATGTTACAAAAATGCTACTTATAGGGCGTCTTAGTGGGTACTTCAGAATTAATATATAAACATATCAATATAAAAACAACTTCATTCTATATTAACTGTCATGTTTCAAAGGTTTTTGTCTTGGCTATTTTTTTACACCGAAAATGTAATATTTCCAGCGTACGCGACGCAATGGGAGGAGCTGCTCAACGAGCAACTGGCCGTGCTGGCTCAGTCGCGGGACCTGGTCGCCGAGTTCCGCGCCAAGATGCAGCAGGAGGAGCACATATCGCGCCGCATCCAGCCGCCGCGCCACCACTAGCTGTCAAACGTCAAACGTCACTTGTCAAACGTCAAACGTCAACCGCCACCGACGCCCGCGACAGCTGTCAGACTGGCACTTCAGTTGTAATGAATTAAAAAAAAAGTAACAATGAATTTGAAAGTGCGCGCCCGCGACGGCCGCCTCGGTGCGATGCTAAGCTCTCTCTACACTTTTCCGTTGTGCGTATCTATTAGAGTATATTTTTGTAATCGTCTAGAACGTCGTACATATGTAGTAAAGTTCCTATGTATATAACCGCTATGTATGCTAAATTTTCTCGCTATCGATTTTATTTATGTATTTATTGTTTAATTAGCATCGAGTGTAGTTCGTCGCGTTTGGCTGTCTGGTGTTGCTATTGCATGATCCTCCAAGTGGCGGTTATGTCTCGCTGTCGAAATACAGTACCGAAATAATTGAACCGCTGTAGCTGGCCTACGTTTCGCCTCTCTTGTCCAGAAATAAACTCAAGCTTTCGAGATGCCGTCGTCAATATATTATAGACTGTTTATTTTAAGATGTGTTTTAAGCACGGACTAAGCCCGCAACGTACCTGAGGGCGTTAAAATATTTTGATATTTGACAATGACTTAACATTGTCTATGTTGCCAGAGGTAAAATGATTTAAACTAATTGTAACCTTATTTGCGATGTGTATTTATTGCTGTAACCGAAGGAGATGGAATCATTTTAAAATATGTTTATTTAGACGCGAGATTACAAATCAATTAATGTTTTGTATAAATTGTGACTTGAGTTTGTGTTGCCATTCGCAAAAATCCAAAGTGAATATTGGTGTGGTTTTGTTTAGATATAACTTCAATGCATTTAACACTTACGGCCTAATAATACAAGTGTTTATATGTTTGTGATTATCTGGTAGATTCATTATTCCGTTTAAAATAATTCACAGAACATTGAATTCAGATTAATTCCTAAACATAAAAATATTAATTGTGAGAGAATGTTGAATGTTGTAATATCTATTTGAAGTTTGAATTCGAATGCAAAGGTATGTATTTGATTTTGAAGTCGTGCCTAATCCTTTGTCCAGGTGGAGTATGTGAAATTTGTTTGTCTGTCTGTCATTTCATTAATTTTCAAATACTCATAATGTTGTGAAGTTATCGTTTATTGTTTAACAAAGTTAAAACGAATACTGAAAGGATAGCGTTATGTATTTTGAACGAATTATTTGAAAATGTGATGTTATAAAAATTAATGGGTACATATCTCAATGCTTGATTTAACATTACTATGAATTTTCAAGCGAACGCTTATTTGAATTGAATGTAAAAAGGATTTAATTGTAATGCTTTTTTTTTACAAAATCTAGATATTTAAAAAAGGGAGGTTGATTTTTAATAAGAATTTGAAAATTAACGCTTAACAATGATCTGGCATGGTTGTCTAACATGTATAGTTTAACACAAATCGTTACACAATGTCCATTAATCATTTAATTAAATGTTAGTTTTTTGTTTCATAATCTCTTATCAATGATGGCTTCCCTAAATGTGCTACGACAGAATTCAGTTGACGTGAGCCGGTGAAATAAATTTCTATACACAGACAATTTATTGTCACCTATCATAGAGTCAGCATCATAGAGTCACACACATAAAAATAGAAAAAACACACCATCGATCAATTGAAAAAAAATAAAAAAAATACCTAAATAAAAAGAAAAACATTCGAAAAGACTAATTAAGTTAAAGTCATTACTTATATTTTCGTTTATTTTTTTAGTACGACTTATTTTGTGATAACAATTGTTATAGGTTATATTATTAATCGCGAGACTCGCTTCTGAACGTTGAAATTTTTGTAATCTGTGAAATGTTTAAAAGAAAAAATTTTTGGGTGGAAAATGGGGACTTGGATCTTACTGGTGCTTCCCGCCTTCCAAGGTCGCGGTGTATGCGTAGTTAATATTATTAATTATTTAACAGTTTGCTTGAACCCTGTAAACGCTTTTAAAACGAAGGAACGGAAATCATATTTCTATGTTCGTCGATAGGAAATGTGATGCGTAAGATGTTAGTAGGCGCGCTCTCGGATATAGGAGGCGGCCATGTATACTACGGCTTATAAAGTTATTAGATAGTGCTTGTTTAATAAATAAAGAACATACGGTACTCTGTATCAGAGTCCGACATTCGATTCTACTGAAAACCTTAAAAATGTAAAACATCGCACATTATAATAAATTAATCGAAATGATTCTAGTGTTTTATTTTTGTCCCTATGGGTTTTGATGAGTGAACTTACTGGAATATTAAAACTGCACTTCTTAGAAATTTCGAAAGTAATGTCTATAAGGAAGAAATAGTAATAAATCTTAAGTTTCTTGTTCTGCAACTAATTTGGACTTGTTGCAAATCTATCTATACATATAATAAAAACGTAACGAGTCGCTGTCTGTACATGGAAGATACATGAGAAGATACATATCACAGGAGACCTTTATTAAAGCAATAGAACCCAAAACAGTGATTTTTGGAATTTTTGTCTGTTTGTTTGTGCACGCTAATCTCAGAAACGGCTTATCCTATCTAGATGGGGTTTTGGTAATAATCAATGATATATTGTGGTAAGCTTAACTTAACTTTTAGTCTTTAATTCATGTCAATCGGTTGATAAATAAAAAAGTTATGGCAATTTAAAGAATCACGTTGAACTTGCTGAACGTTTGTTTGCGCGGGTTAGGCATTTTCAAAAACGCTACCCAAAAGTCACTTTTCTACGCGGGCGAAGTCGCTGGCACAGCTAGTTATAAAATAAAGATTACTATTATATAAGTATAAAGCGTAGACTGATAGTCCTTTTAATAGTAAATCGGTTTGCCGTGTAGCCAAAGCTAAGGCTGTTAAAAGCTTGTCCTTATAGATTGGGAGCCCAGCATGCTAAATGGGTACTTAATCGAGCGTCGTTGAGACCTATTGGGTTGCAAAGCTTAGGTAATAAGAAGAAAAAAAGGTTATAAGATATACCTTTTCAGTGGTGGGGGAAGCGGCTATAGAGTTTTTAATATGTAAAAAAAACTGCTGCATGGACATTCTCGAGCGCGTCAGATATTGATAGCATCGATTGCCTACGTATTTTTATTTTTTAATAACGTACGCATGTTAAGCTGATCGTTTGCATAGTGGGGTGGTTGTAATTAATGGTTAAAAATAAAAAAAAATATTTTGTCGAGCGCGTCAGATTTTCTAAGGGAGTAAGTTTATGAGAATTTAATATAATGTGTGTGATATTTTGACCTTGCTGAGTGCAAAAAATAATAATTCTATGCATTTGAGATCTCCTCGTCTTATGGAAGTTTCATAGAACACTATTTGTGGAATTTTCAAACCGTAATAACTTTTGAATGGATCAACCAATTTTTACGCGGATGGCGGCATTCGATGCAGTTTTATTATTCTTATAAATGATATCCTCGAACGAATTAACCGATTTTGACCAGCTTGGTGGCGATCGACATGGCTTTTTAAGCTTAAAAGCAGCTTTGTTTTTGAAGTTGATCGATAAAGCCGTTTAAAAGTTATTAAAAAAACACTCAAAAAAGAAAATCTTATTTTTTTTAGATTTTTCGAAAAATTAGAGTAGGGACGGATTGAAAGAGTAATAAATAGAGAAAGAGGATAGGAATAAAAACTCAGACAATGAAATATAGGCATCACGTAGCTGCACGCATTTAACTTTATCGACGATTTTTTTTATTTCGGCTTGCGGAAATCGTCAGATTATATGTTTTTCATTATTGTGA
>DWAJ01005687.1:0-11217 GCA_018238005.1 Eurema mandarina | reverse complement strand
ACACAGACACACACACACACACACACACACAGACACACACACACACACACACACACACACACACACCCTCGACACAATTTCTCAGCTTTTAAACATCTCAAACCAGTTACAAATAAATATGGGATAGAAAAATGGCCTAAAAAAGACAACAGTTCAAAGCCTCACTCAAGGGATACTGTATACACGTGCGCGACAACCTCCCTAAACGCAGAATCTAAAAGCTTTTCTGAGTTTTGCCGTCTGATGCCATGGCGATAACGTTCATACGTGATTGTATTTTCACAATAGAATAGAATTTTTTTCAATAACACGAATGACGGGTCACTTTTTAAACATTTCAAAGGGAAATAATTATAAATTTTGTAACTTAGTCTCTGTTTGAGAAGCTGTCTGCTATTTTACAGTATATATTAAATAAATAATAAATAAATAATTATTTTCAGGACATTTATACTCAGCGCCATCTAGTTCCAAGCTAAGCAGAAAGCTTGTGTTATAGCTACTACATAGATAACGGAATAAATTACATATACATACTTTTCTTTTGTAAATACAAACATACAATACATAGCAACACCCATAATCCATAATAATTTGATTTGCCTAAAAACCATCACCGGGAACAACGTGGATAAAACCACGGGGCACTTTATCTCGTCTAATGATAAACCTATAAGCGGTCTAGATATACGCGAAACATGTCTGACTTGGCCTTCCTACCGACTATATTTACCACAAAAACATCCCGCAAAACCCTGGTCAGTATAAAACTCGACGCAAACGCTAGGCTAAATAACCTCAAATATTCAGTTTTAATGAAATATAAAAAAGTTATTCAAGAACGCTGAAACGAAATGCACTTCGTCCGTGACATTAATGCTGAAATGTTGAAACCGTTAAACGTAGACAGCTTTAATAAACGATTTAACACTCGTTAATGAACTGAATTTCATATTTTCATGGTGCATTTAATATGTGACAACGTATATAGAGAAAGAGTCTGCTAAAAATCTTAATATGTATAATGTATTTATAAAATAAAATATAGATGTATAACTATAGAACAGAATAAAGATTCCATAAAAAATATTTTTTTAGTTATAAATATATCTCTTTTGAAGTTGCCATTTTGTGATGTACAAAGTTACAAACATGTACAAGTACAAAACCAGATAGAAACTTGTTTATTTTTAATTTAAGCATAACAATTTCATATCTACGACAGCATACATTGTCACGGAGATAATTAAAAATATTTTTATAAGTAGAAAATTTCATTGAAACTCCGTCACAAAAGCTAATTAAAAACAAACATTTCGCGTAGAGGTTACAACAATGGCAACACAGCATCAAAAGTATTTTCAACCGACTCCAAAAAAGGTTGTTTTTATTTGTTCGTAGATAACTTTGTATATGAGTTCAATAAACTGATTTTGATGAGATTTTGTTTACGAGTTATAAATCCTTAACACTACGCAATAGATTTTCATGAGGTTTTTTTAATAGTCATTCAAGAAGAAGGTTTATATTTATAATACATGCATAATATATGCGTGCGAAACCAGGGTAGATCGCTAGTTTTCTTATAAATTAGAAAATCCTGATGTTTTTTTTATATAATATTTTTTTTAATGATAATAAATTAAATATAATTTCATTGATATAAGGTTTAGTCGTTAGAACGTAGTACGTTGTTCAAAAAATCTATATTCAACAGATATTTTTAGCTACATCAATAGTTACAATTTTAACTATCATTAGCGCTACGCAGTTAGGAAGATATAAACGTATCCATACTAATACTATAAATGCGAAAGTAACTCTGTCTGCCTGTCTGTCTTTCCATGACGTTAAAACTACTGAACCGATTAGAACGAAATTTGGTACAAAGATAGTCTAGAGCCTGGGGAGGCGAAGGACATAGGCTACTTTTTACTGGAAAAATAAGATTTTAAGGAGGGAAGGGGGGGTTGAAACTTACGCTTTAAAACACTTTTACGGCCAAACCGCTGAACCGATTGTAATAAAATTTAGTACACACATGGTCTAGAGCCTAAGATAAAACATAGGCTATTTTTTAACTAGAAAAAAGGGTTATAAGGGGGGAAGGGGGAGGGTCAAAGTTTATACGAAAGTCCACGCGGACGGAGTCGCGGGCAACAGCTAGTAGGTAGATACGTAGGATTTTCTTCTTAAATAATTTATTAATGGCTAGCGGTTGCCTTACAGCTGACAGGAAAGGTCAGATCTTTGATCTTAGACAAAGGACTTTTAAGATTATTTGGTATACAATTCTTAGCTTGAGTCGTGAGAAGGCAATTAGGGTTTATTACGAGAGAGATTTTTGTAAAAAGATAATAATATGGGGCTGTTACTTGAACTGACGTTTGGAAATAGTTCAATATTAAGGTTATTTTGGAAATACTCGACATAGCCAAGTAAGGATGCTTGATTTTTTTTCTGTTGTTTAGTTATTAATAATAACTTATTATGTAGAGGTCGATGTTGATCATTCCAATCCCTGAATGTACCTTGTTGCATTTTGAGGCACGCTGAAACAATCATCCGTGAACCCGTCAGTGCCTCCTTGTTATGATCTGTCCGGAACATACAATCCCGCCATCTTGAATCCCCACGCTTAGGCAAGCTGTCACTATTTTTTTTTGAATCAGAGTTGCCAACATACTAAAAGATTATATTACGCATTATATTTTTAAATGTATTTATAAAACAATTAATTGTAATCGACTACTGCATTAAAGTATATTTTTCAGAAATTATCAAAATTTTAAAAACATTACACTATTAACAATGAAATGACCCATTACCTAATTGATGTTATAAATAGCGTTTTATCCAAGCTGAGACAACATTTTTCTTAACAGCGAGTAATTAAATGCTCGGCCGGTCTCTTGGTATTTATCTTGATAATTGCAAAAAATTTAATAAAAGCAATAATAGTCGTCTGAACTCTAAGTGAACGCTTTAAGACTATAGTTTTAATTCCATATTCCATACTAATAAATATTAAACTAGCGACTTGCGCCGGCTTCGCTCGTATTTCTTTGGCATATTTCGTTCTGAATATATATGTAACCTTCCTATTTTATCACTCTGTAAGAAAATTGACAATTATATTTAAATCTCTTTTGTACTTTAATTCACAAATTTGACTATGTTATATATCCTTAAAATAATATATGATATTTAATAGATATGATTATTGATCACATTATTGAAATTCTTATATGTAATAAGTAAATTGTTAGTTTATTAGTCATTTTCCACATAAATTAAGAACAAATTGATTTATCTTCCATTTCACCCCCTACTTTGTATTTTTAAGGATGCTTTATATAACAAGACCTTAGAATTTAAGGGCAAATTGACAGAGGTTTCATCGAGATAAAGAAACACTTATAGATAGGCGACGACCCCAATATAAAGACAATAAAACGCGTAAGATTAGGTTCGGTTAGGACTAAACTTATATCACGACCCGTCATTTAATTTAAATTATAGTGTTATCAAATATCTCATATTATGTGGTGAATTTATTTTAACTTAATGGCAGCTTTAAAGAATCTCTTTTCTAAACTTAGATCTTAATTTTTATGTCGTTCATCTTATAAGCTCAAAATTCAATCGAATATGTTGAGTACTCGAGGGTTATTCTAACAAATAAATAAATTGTATATAATATTTAAAAGACAATAGTGGGCATCATTCAACTAACATGAGTGTTATCGTCTTTCGTAATATACTTGTAATTCACAGATATAAAAATATATTAAATGTACATTATCCAATCTAACAGTCTAACAGATTCCTTTAACTTTTATCGAAGACAAAAACGCTTGGAATGATATTTCTTAACGCTCGTGGGACGTTGACCTTTTTCATGTATAAATATTATAATAGTCGAGTTTTTGTTTATATTTACAATTGTATGTTCTTATTTTTAAAAAAGAGCTACTATCAGAGTTTCTTGCCGGTTCTTCTCTGTAGAAATTGCCTTCTGAACCGGTGGTAAATATTTTGTAATCCATGACGGTTCAAAAGTGTTACTTTATGTAGCCTAATTGAATAAAGATACTTTTGACTTTGACTTTGACAGTATTGGAATTGTATGTTTATACAAAAGTCCAACTAAATTGGTCCAGCCGTTTTTGGTTATACATCCATACATTCTCATATCAACCTTGGTAGGATTAATGCACTATACCTTGAGAGTAGCACCACCCTGCTTAGCCAACTCTTGTTCCCTCTGATCCATTTCCTCAGCTCTTTGCTGCATCCTCTTCACTTTCTCAGGGTCCTTCACCCCCCGAGCTGCCTCTTGAGCCCGCCGCTTTTCGGCTGCTTCAACCTGCTGACGACGTCTGGTCTCCTGGTAACATTTGTACATTGTTTTGTTATATTCTATTCATTGTTTTTCACTACCAAAATTTTGTTCTTAACACCATGTTTCTTGTTGGTATCAAATTTGAAGATTTTTTAATAACAAGATGCAAGAGATAAGGTATTATGATGAATTTTTTTTTCACTATTGTTATTAAAGCTATTGGTTTTTTCTAGAGCCTATTCAATGCAAGCAATGAAATTGTTTCTTTGCATATTATGGGATTGAAACTTATTATTTTTGCTCTTGGTTTATAATATAAAATTACATTCAATTGGTACATTCTAAAAGTAATAATAATGTTGTAGGAAAAATTTTTTAAGCATGCACTGTGGTAATATTATTTAGTTTTATTAAAATCTTCTAGAAATATTGTTAATGTAATTATGTATATTCAGAAATAAACTATATACATATACACATGCAAATACTTAAATACAATTTAAAATTACTAAAAACCAATAAAGATATATTGTTATGTGAAAGCCAGTTGAACGTTTTACATATGGTTGAAAGACAGAAATAAGAATTTGTTAAAGAAGAAAAAAACTAATATTTTATGTACATTACAAACAAAAGCTGTGGTAAAAGTTGCATAAACGTGTTGTTGTTGGAAACAATATGGTTGCGTTATTCAGGGTAGCATTTTATAATGATAATTTAAATAATTATACAGGAAAGAGGTAGATAACATTTTATATACCACCCATGTAAATTATAGAATAACAAACTTACTGTGTCTGGAGTCAACACATCTGAAGCTGATGGTTTACAACAGGACGATATTATCCCCATATTTCATTTAACAGGATTTATTTCTTAATTACTTTTTTACAAAGTTCGTAAACATAAACTTCTCTCTTATCACTAAAAACGTCCAATCTGACATTTAGCGTGATGTCTAAAAATATTTTATTATTTTCATCATCGATTTTTAATTATTTTAATAATCATTCGTAACTTCAAATCTAAAAGAAAATAAAAATAATGACGGTAAGCAAATTAATGATAGAAAAGCATATTAAAATAAACGCTGCATAATAACTACATACTATGTACTTGCTGTAGCAACATAAATACATTAACTAACCATCATCTTCCATATATTGTTAATATTAGCCATGTTTGCTGTTATGATGACCGGGATAAAAAATAATTATCTTTACTCGTAGTTGATAAAAGAACAAAACAATGTAATATTTTCACAAGCTGCTACAAATGGATCGATATATTTTGTAAGTGTAATTTGAATGTTGCAAGAAATAATAAAGAGCCGATTAAAATTTAATTTTATCCAAAATCCTAAATTAATCTTTCCTTGGGCATTAAACCAAATTTACAGTAACAATAACGTAGAAATCGTTATATTTTGCAATAGTGCAATTTTTAATCAATATATCGATATAATTTGACGTTTGACGTTGAACGTTTACGGCCGGTTTCGAAAATCGGCACATCACTAACGCAAAGTACTATTTTGTGGGACTGTTGGAAAAATTTATTTTATAAATTTATTACGCTACAAAATAATAAAAATGTTTTCACGCGTGGCTTTGCGTTCAGGTATGAATTATTGATTGTTAACATATAATAATTAATATTAAGATTCGTAACAAAATTAACCTTGGGTGCTAGGGTGGTTTATGTAATCGTCTATTTGACAAGTGCCTACCGTGTTTTTAATGTATCATTCCAATTTTAAAAAACCAACTAGTATTCTTAATTCTGTTCTTATTTATTAAAAAAACTATTTTAAATCATAGTTAAAACCTAAACTGAATATTATCACTACTTAGCATAAAAATAACCTTTTCTGATAAGAGATGATTTTCAGTGGGACTTGAATTTTTGATTACTACAACATTAGAATATGTTACTGTTTAAAAAAGTCAATAATTATTTACACGTATTTTAACTAAAAACTTAAGCTGTTACTCAGTAAACATTCAGTATACCTAAATATCTATGTATAAGGAAGGTACTAATTAATGTAACACATTTTGACTAGTACTCAACGCCCGGCAGTCAACCCCCACAGCCGTGGTCGCCCGCACGTCCAGCTCCGAAGTGTGCGGTGTAAGGGATGAGAAGAACTTCCCCCGCCCAGTAAGGGGCGAGCCTGGCAAAGTGAGAATGGGTTTCATTCCAGAAGAATGGTAACTTCCTGATAATTATTTATCATTTATATATTCCTGACAATGACAGAATATTTCCTCATAATGACAGAGACAGCAGTAACTTTTGCAAAGAAATGCATTGTCATAGGGTCATGCGGTCATACATAACAGCTGATAGCTCTAAAGCGTTGATAAATTTAAATATCTAGTCAATAGAAATAAAAAATCAATATCTTGATCATAAATAGTTCAAATGAAATGAATTTTTAAAACATTCATTTAAAATTAGGTATTCTTTGGTATCCTTAAATATTACCATGCATTTCTGTTACACATTGTATATAACATCACTTTTAATTGTAAAAGGTGAATTTATTGATAAATGTCAATCTCTGCCCAACAACCTGTCAATCAAATCTTTTGTCTATTAATCTGTTGTAAAATTCATTGAATCACTTTTTAAACAGTAACACTTTTCTTTTATTTTAAAAATTTATCTATCATAAATAGATTTAAGTCATTAATAACATATTAATATTAAAAAAGTAATTCTGAATTTTCAGGTTCCAATTCTTCCACTCCAAGACCGGAGTAACTGGTCCATACACATTCGGTGCTGGTCTGATCACATACATGTTCAGCAAGGAGATCTACGTCATGGAACATGAGTACTACACCGGTCTGTCCATCTTACTGATGGTCTACTATTGTACAAAGAAGTTTGGGCCAAATGTTGCTGCTTATTTGGATAAGGAAGTTGACGTAAGTTATTGGTATTGGTTTCTTTTCTTTTTTTAAGGCTAGTAATATATTTGAAAAGAACTTACCTGTGTGGTTGTCAATGGAAGAAAAAACTTTAAATATCCTAAATTATATACACACTCTACAACAGTTTTATATATTTTTCACCCTTCGCTATTTAACTTATCCATAAATGAATACTTATTACAGAAAGTAGAAACCGAACTCAATGAAGGTCGTGTAGAAACCTTGAAAACCTTGGAAGAGGGAATCGCTGCGGAAAAAGACGCTCAATGGAGAGCTCACGGCCAGGAGCTGCTGGTCCAGGCTAAGAAAGAGAATGTTCTGCTGCAGCTTGAAGCAGCTTATAGGGAACGCATCATGAACACTTATACTGAGGTACGGTTATTCTACAAAAATATGCTATGTTGCTAAGTATAGGTCGCGTCATTTATGTTTAGCGCTGGACGAGAGTAGCTGCGCATCGGTAGAATCGCGCTCGTAATTGACGTATTGGTGCGAGAAAGACAACACGACTGGGACAACCAATCAACGCTAGCGCACCTGACGATCACGCGCCCCGCGCGCCGCACCGTTACCTCGATACCTTATTTTTGACTTGTGCGCAGCTTTCGTTCAGCGCTAAAGATCTGTGACGCGTACTATAGATGACTCGGTAATGGACAAAATGAATGGGCCAGCTAGTTATGCTATAAATATATTGAACTAAAATTTTATAAATTAGGTTTAGTAATTAGACTATTATTATAGTTTACAAAATATTTATTTAATTGTGTTAAAAGATTTTTTTTTTTAAGTTTTTTACTTCAACATATACAACTCTTATTAATTTTGTTCTGTGTTTGATTTTAAAACTATAACTTCTAGACAACTGAACAATAGTCATCTTTAAAACTTTGTCAAATATTCCAGGTGAAACGCCGTCTAGACTTCCAGCTGGAGAAGGCTAACCTGGAGCGCCGCTTCGAACAGAAGCACCTGGTTGACTGGGTTGTAACCAACGTCTCGAAGGCCATCACCCCGGACCAGGAGAAACAGACCCTGGACCGCTGCATCGCTGACCTGGCTGCTCTTGCCCGCAAATGAGCTGTAGAACTACTGTTGTATATTTAATCTAAAAATAATAAATCATTAATAGTTGAAGTGAGTTTTATTTTGG
Source organism: Eurema mandarina (assembly GCA_018238005.1). NCBI lineage: Eukaryota > Metazoa > Arthropoda > Insecta > Lepidoptera > Pieridae > Eurema > Eurema mandarina. The sequence goes on along the minus strand of DWAJ01005687.1, from coordinate 2,777 downwards.
TGAATCTGAAGTAGTATGTATGTACTATGTACAACCAATCTGTACATACAAGCTTGCAGTGTTGTCACACGAAAAAAGGGCGTTCCTTTATTTAAAAGGCTAGCAACATTGTATAAAACAAAGCCGCTTTCCTCTGGCTGTTTGTAAGTTATACGCAAGATATTTTGATGTGTAATTTTTTTTATGTAATTTGAAGAATGTTTTTCATTTTGAATGCAAGTGTGTATGTACATAATTCAATGTATCTATGGTAAGGCAAGATTTTTTATTTGCATCAAAATCTTAATGTGGTTCACAGAATACTTCTACCTACCAAGTTTCAACAGTGTAGCTCTAATAGTTTCGGAAAAAAATGGCTGTGACATATGGACGGACAGACAAACATGACGAATCTATAAGGGTTTCGTTTTTTGCCATTTGGCATATTATGCTTAATTTTTAGGGTTCCGTAAACCCTAAAAATTAAGCACCAGAAAAAGTTATTATTTTGGGAGCTTTAAAGCGTCTGTTAAGCAATGTTATGTAAGGTATATAATTTTTTTATGTAGGTACCTTCATTACCTGATACCTGAAAATTGGCCGTCTAAGCGAGCTAGCAGGTAGGCTAGGTATACGTTCTTAGTACATACTAACACTACTCAATCGTCCACATTTCGTTCATTAGAAAATACGTGATGTTTGGTGGCCCTGGGATCTCGGACTAGGTTACGTAGGCGATATTTTGAATCGAACTTTGTAAGATTAAAGTGGTAATTTGTGGAACAAGTTTGTTTTTGACTTTTGAAAATTGTATTTAGAAAAATAATTTTTTAATTTCGACGTCGCTTTTTTTAACGTTATGCCAATAATTCATGTCAGAACTCCCTTGCTTACAAAATGACAGCGTATTTTCATTTTGTCTCATATCACCAAAACTATAAGTTAATCTTCCCATTTTGGCGGGAACTATAGCTGTATTTGTTTATAAAAAAATCTCGAAAACTAGGAATATTAAAAGAAAAACAGAATATAATTTTCATGTTACTTTATTTACGTTACAATATTACCTCAACAACAGTTAAGTCAGGCCTAACAATGCCTTAGGTTAAAGCTCTCTCATTACATCATAATATTAAATAGTAAATACGCATACAGTTGAAGTTTCAATGTTTGTAAACTGTGTGATTTGTAATTATGACCATAGACAACTTTCTCATGCTATTTATTTATTTTTTATCTATAATGTCCATAAGTTGTTATATGTAGGGGATATTTTCGTGTGTATTTAACTGTGTCCACCATGCAGGCACCATATAAATCTTTTGCGTATGGCGTCTGGTGCCCTAGAGGATACAGAATGTAAGGAAGTATTTTTTTGACGCCAGGCACAAAAGTATGCGAAAAACACCGCCGCTTGGAATCGGTTAATGTAGATTAAGTGTCTACTTAGTACTTCAAAATTGTCTATGATTTTATACAGATAAATAATCTCTAAGGTAATCTTACAATTCGGTGGATTTAATCAAATGACTGCATTGTAGGTTATGTAAACATTATTTTTGCCTACTTAAGATAATACAAAAAATTTTTTGTAAAAACATTACAAAAACAAGGCTAGCAAATAATTTTACGCTATCTGTAAACGGTACGAAAGATTTCCCGCCATAGTGGCGTTATGTAAAGCTTAAAACATTGTAAATTTTTATCAAAACCTGTGCACATAAACTTGTGATTCAGCAAAAAATCCATACAAACCAATAATAATATAAAAATATGTATATTTTACACTTACACGTTTATATTAAATGTGAAATATGTCGTATAGTATGATACATTACAATAAAGGTCAATGTCATGTAGAATTTGCTTAGAAAAAAACTTTATATTTGAAAAAAGAACAAGGACTTAAGGGAATTAAAAAAAAAAATTTGATATGTTATGACATATCAGTTTTTTTTTAGTTCCAATTTGGTATGCCAAAGATATATAATATTTTTGTTTTAAATAGATAAAAAGATCGAGTAATGAAATAATAGTTTCTTTAAAAAAGAAAAAGAAATCATAGACTGCAAAATTCTACAAAACATTGACACCATACAAAAGTTATTTAAATATATAATACTTAATGCGATGGATATAAAAACTTACACTAAAGTCGCGTCCCTTTGAGTTAAATCAACTCAAATAAAACGCATTTGGTACTAAAATATCCCTCCAACTTAAATTTTCTCGTACGATTTTTTACGAGTCCTTTGACGTTAAATATTAATTTTGATGTTATGTAAATATTTAAGATTTTAATGTAGTCACATTAAGTTAGAAAGTAGTTAAACAAAAATACATCTTTTAAACTGGAGTCTATTTAAATCGAACCGAATACACGACTAGACAAACACAAATAGATCGTCGAAATAATTTATATAGCATAGAAATTTAATTATTAAAGCCAAAATAATGAAGTCACTAACGCTACCGCTGACTTTACAAACTCACGTAACGTTCACTGACGTCCAAACACATCTTAACGTTGTTCAACGTTTTTTTGGTTAATTCTTAAATTATATGAAAAAAATAATAATAATATAAATGAAATATTAACAACTATAATCCTTTAAAGATACGTAACGTTGTTTGACGTTTAATTGTTGCGTTAGTTTACGTTTGTGCCATACACAACCGGTTTTTTGTTTTGAAATATTATACGACAAATTATTTAAACATATTTTTAAAAGACAACCTAAGAGGAGAATCTTTAGATATTTCTAAATACTGAATGTATTAAAAAATAATAGGCTATT